>WNWK01008549.1:0-83729 GCA_009830355.1 Cherax destructor | reverse complement strand
GCCAATTATAACGTGATAGTGTCCCCGGGAGGGGCCAAAACATTGGTACATCAAGCCCAAATTGTAACTTTATAGTGTACCAGGAGGGGCTAAAATGTGTTTTTACTTCCCTCTTCAAAGTGTTGGTCATCGGGAGAGTTGGACAGCAGGGAAGGGTTGTTGCTTTATCATACCCCCTTTTTCCTTTTCCCCACAATGATGAACAGAAATTAAATTTAGGCAGACTTAAGGAAGGTTGAACAGGAAAAAGCTACATACCATTAATTTTAGAATGGTTAAGTTTAGTTGAAAGTTAGATAAAAAAAAATTTAGAACTGGCACAGCATGGTGGTTCATAAATATACATTAATGTAAAAAAATAAAATTCTGGGGGCTTTTTAAACTTTTAAACCCAACTACAACTACTTATAAATATGATATATATATACAAAAGAAATAATGTACAATACAAGCAGGAAAAAATTAAAAAAAATTGGTATGAGGGAAAAATTTAAAAGAAAAAAATGTATACATACACAAGAAGTATGAGTCCCCCCCACACCACCAACATACCTGAAAAAAAAAAAATTTTGATTAGAAAAAGGTAAAAAAATATAACAACATTACGGGAAAACTTTCAATACAGTGGACCCTCGGAAATCTAACATAATAGGTTCCAGAAGCTTGTTCTTAACTCAAAATGTTCGAAAATCAATAATTATTTCCCTAAGAAAAATGGAAATACAATTAATCCGTTCCAGAAACCCAAAAAAATATTAAAAAATAATACATTTTAATGACATTAATTATGTTCTACATCACAAAAAATTCATACTACTAAAGATATAGGGTATTAACCTTTGGGGGGTCGGGCCGTACTAGTACTTTTTACAAGAGGGTTGGCCGTACTAGTACGCGTAAATTCTGCGGCCTCAAATTAAGTGGGAAACGTGATTCCCTCATATGAAAGAATGGGTCTATGTGGTCAGTGTGGGGCAGTATAAAAAAATCCGCACCACACACTGAAAGAGAAAAAACTCTGACCGTTTTTTTCGTTTAAAACAACGACTTTGCAGTCTATTTTCGTATGGTATTTATTGATGTATTCTCGTTTTCTTGGTCTCATTTGATAGAATGGAAGATATTTTAAAGGGGAAATAGAAAATGATTTTGATTGGTTTGACAATGACAAGTACCTTAAATTGAGCTCAAAGTAGGAAAATGCTGATTTTTGACGATGTTCAATAGAAACCCTCCACCAGCTCCCAATATACATCAACTGGCGAGTCTATTTCATGCACGGTTATTTATTTATACCTTTTAACAATGATGCAGTTATATACATAAAAAGTAAATCTTCTATTTTTTGTGAAATAAAAATTCAAAATGAAAAGCAAAAGTAATGTAAGAGGCGCCTGGAGACGTGACTTGAACAGAGAAGATTTTTTTAGTGCCAGGAATGTCTGCCTTGTTTTTCTGGACCCTATTTTGAAATTGGCATCGTTTAAATTTTGTGAATTTGGCCAAATTGCCATTTCTGACCACTATTTTGGGTAGTTGAAATTGGTAAAAGGCGGTTTCTTTCTCAATCGATGAAGAAATGGAGTTCAGCAAATAGCCAAATTTAGTAGACTGAACCATTGGAATTTTGGAAAATGGGGGCTCAAAAGTGGGGAAATCGCCGATGCGTAAATGTCATCAATACCCCCAATTTCCCAAGGCTTTCCGTTAGTTTTCGATCAAATTTCAAATTTTGGTGGCGTTATGACCCGGAAAAAGATTCTCTATCATTCTATAAGTTTTTTTTTTTCAAAAAATTTTCGACCCCAGAAACAGGTTTCCGGAAGGCCTGTCGACCCCCAAAAGGGTTAAATAAATGCATGTATTTTTACTTACCTTTACTGAAGATTGTTGTTTTGGCATATGGAAGATAGGAGGAGGAGTGAGGGAGGGCTTAGTGTTTGGAAGGGGAATCCCCACTCCCTGCCTTCCTGCTACACTCCTGCATGCCTGCTACACTCCCTGCATGCCTGCTACACTCCCTGCATGCCTGCTACACTCCCTGCATCCCTGCACCTGTCTGCATCCCTGCTACACTTCCTGCATCCCTGCTACACTCTCTGCATCCCTGCTACACTCTCTGCATCCCTGCTACACTCCCTGCATCCCTGCTACACTCCCTGCATCCCTGTTACACTCCCTGCATCCCTGCTACGCTCTCTGCATCCCTTCACTGCCTGCATCCCTGCTACACTGCCTGCATCTCTGCTGCACTCCCTGCATCCCTGCTACACTCCCTGCAGCCCTGTTACACTCTCTGCATCCCTGCTACACTCCCTGCATCCTGCTAAACTCTCTGCATCCCTGCTACACTCCCTGCATCCCTGTTACACTCTACATCCCTGCTACACTCCCTGCATGCCTGCTACCTCCCTGCAACCTCCCTGCATGCCTGCTGCACTCCTGCATCCCTGTTACACCCCCTGCATCCCTGCTACCTCCCTGCATGCCTGCTACACCCTGCACCCCTGCACTCCCTGCATCCCTGTTACACCCCCTGCATTTCCTTCTTCATGTCTATGGTGTTTCTCACTTTCTTTACCACAAGGGTACCACTAGGAACTTTCTTGGGACCCATGGTAGCTTATTTCCAGTCGCACGTAATGAACAAGCTAAAAAAACAATTAATTAACTGTGAAATGCTTAGATGAGCATGCAGGGTATTGTTTACTCAAGTAAACAACGCTAGACTGGCTCCCCACGCCTGCGTGGTGAGGCACCCAAGACGCCTGGGCAGACAGGTCTGTACGCACTTGTTCGATTAGCGGAATGTGTTCGATCAAAATCGATTTTCTTGTTCTATTTCCGACATTTCGATTACCGAGCTGTTCGATTTCCGAGGGTCCACTGTACAGTGGTACCTCACCACGAACAAAATTCATTCCAGTCGGCTATTCAAGTGCCATACCGAAGGAATTTTTCCCATAAGAAATAATGAAAATTAGGTTAATCCATTTCAGACCCCAAAAATACACTTACAAAAGCACCTACAAAATACACTTACATAATTGTTCGAGTTTGGAGCAGTACATAAACCGGGGTCACTGTACATCTTTCAGATCTGCAAATTTGTCTTCCATAAAATTAGCTCCTGTTCTTTACAACAGGGATTCCCAACTGGGCAAGCATACCCTAGGGGCATGTGAGGATTTTCAGGGGTATGTGAAGGGATTTTCATGGGAACGGATGGGATTTTCAGGAGTGCATGAGGATTTTCATGGGATACGTGAAGGGATTTTCAGGGGGTACATGAAGGATTTTCATGGGGTACATGAAGGAATTTTCAGGGGTATGTGAAGGGATTTTCATGGGGCTGTGAAGGATTTTTCATTGACATGTGAAGAAATTTTCATTGGATATGTGGAGAAATTTTCATGGGTATGTGAAGGGGTTTCAAGGGATATGGGAGTAATTTATTAAAATTTGTTTTGCTATTGTCGTCAATGAGTTATTTTAAATTATTATATCCAGTATTTAAGGAATAACCATAATGTTCCCAACTATTAAAACAATCTTGTTCAATAAAGCAGTAAGTGGTCCCTCGACTAGCGGTGATTCCATATAGCGGTGAATTCGTGTAACACGCTTTTCGGTAAATATTTCCTCATGTGCGGCCCGTACCAGACCTGTCCGCCTGCCCGTGCTTGCATGGTGAGGCACGCAGACGCCAGTCTAGCGTTGTTTACCATTGAGAGAACATTACCCAGCGCTCTTTCAAACATTTCACAATAAATTTACTCTGTTTATTGCTGGTTTAGTGATTGTCACTGTGAAATAAGTCACCATTTGTCCAAAAACTTCCAGTGGCACCCTGTGGTAAAGAAAGTGAGGAACACCATCGAACTGAAGGAGATAGTAGAAAAATATGAGGAGGAGGGAAGATAGACTGGAGGTGCCTTCTTCAGAGATTAAGGAAATTTGTTCAATGTGGAATGAGGTGCAAAGTTTCGTTGAACAATTTCACCCTGAGCAGAGCTGAAATAAGCCATCTCTTCAACCAGTTCAGTGACAGAGCCATGTTCACTTCAGGAAAATGTTGAAAAGTCGCCAGAAACAGAGGACTGTGGACAGTTATTTTGTTAAAGTGTCCAGTAACTCTCAAGCTGGTCCTAGTGGCATTAAAAGAAAAGGGAAGTAACCCCAGATAAGGACTTGTTACCTGAAGTCATTTTGGAGGGGATTACCCTTCCAAACACAAACACCTCCCCTGTCCTCCCTATCTTCCAGATGCCTGCAACTCTCTTTAATAAAGGTAAGTAAATGTTATTTATTAATCTGTTTTTATTATTTAGTATTATGTGGTACAGTGGACCCGGCTAACAAACACCCTGGAAATCGTACAATTATGTAAGTATAATATTGTAAGTGCTTGTGGAATTGTATTTTTGGGGTCTGAAATAGACTAACCTCGTGACATTATTTCTTAACCCTTTCAGGGTTTTGATGTACTAGTACAGCTTCGCACCGGGCGTACGACTGAACGCCTAAGTCTAGCGCCCTCAAATCAAGCAGAAACAGGCTGGTAGGCTAGATGGAGAGAATGGGTCTGTGCGGTCAGTGTGCAGTATAAAAAAATCCTGCACACAGGCATAATGAGGAAAAAAAAACTGACCGTGTTTTGGTTTAAACAGCACTTTGCAGTCTATTGTCGTATTATTTATGCTTGTATCTCGTTTTCTTAGTCTCATTTGATAGAATGGATATATTACAGAAATTGAGATAATTTTGACTGGTTTCACGATGACAAGTACCTTGAAACTGAGCGCAAGTAGCGAAAATGTTTGATTTTTGCCTATGTTCAAGAGTAAACATATAACGCCATGCGTAAATACACATCAACTGAGTAGTCAAATATTTTGCACAAGTGCACTGATATTATTTATACCATTTTTACATGATGCAGGTATACTTAACAGAAAATCTTCCATTTTTGGAGAATAAAAATTCAAAATGGAAAGCAAAAGTAATGCAATAGGAGCCTGGAGACATGACTAATGAACAGATAAAATGTTATTTTAGTGCCAGGAATGTCTGTCTTGTTTATTCTGGACCCTATTTTGAAATTGGCAGCTTTTGAAATTTTGTGAAATTGGCAATATTGCCAATTTCTGACCGCTTATTGGTTAGTTGAAATGGTAAATTGGTGGTGTCTTGTACTCAATCGATAGAACAAATGTAATTCTACAATAATAGCTATGATTTTCGTAGACTGAGACATTGGAATTGGCCAAAATATTGCTCAAAGTGGCGAAATCGCCGATGTGTAAATATCTTTGATACCGCTAACTTTGTGAGAACATAATTCCGTTAGTTTTCACCAAATTTCATATTTTGGTGGCGTTAGATCGGAAAAGATGCTCTATCATTTCATAAGAAAAATATTTTTTTTCCGAAAATGTTTCGACCCTGAAGAGATTAACCTTTTCAAGTTCCAAGGGGTCTCGAAACTCGTTCTCAGGGTCCAAGAATTTAAAAAAAAAAATTATTTTTTCTTATGAAATGATAGAGAATCTTTCCGATCTCCACAAAAATATGAAATTTGATCGAAAACTAATGGAATTATGCTTTCGCGAGTTAGCGGTAGCCTGACACTTACGCATCGGCGATTTTGCCCCTTTAGCCCTATTTTCGGCAAATTCCAATGTTTCAGTCAACTAAAATTATAGCTATTTCGCTGAACTCCATTTCTTCTATCGATTGAGTACAAGAAACCGCCTATTTACCAATTACAACTACCCAAAATAGTGGTCAGAAATGGCAATTTGGCCAATTTCACACAAATTTCAAACGATGCCATATTTCAAATGGGTCCAGAATAAACAAGGCAGACATTCCTGGCACTAAAATAACGTCTTCTCTGTTCATTAGTCACGTTTCCAGTCCTCTTACATTACTTTTGCTTTTCATTTGAATTTTATTCTCACAAAAATAGAAGATTTACTGTTATGTATACAACTGCATCATTGTAAAATGATATACATAAATTAGAGCACTTGTGCATGAATAGACTCGCCAGTTGATGTGTATTGACGCATGGTGTGATTTGTTTACTCTTGAACATCGTCAAAAATCGAACATTTCGTACTTTGAGCTCAATTTCAAGGTACTTGTCATTGTCAAACCAATCAAAATCATCTCTATTTCTGTAATATATCTTCCATTCTATCAAATGAGTCCAAGAAAACGAGAATACATCAATAAATACCATGAAATAGACTGCAAGTCTGTTTTAAACCAAAACACGGTCAGAGTTTTTTTCCTCATTATGCACTGTGTGGTGCAGGAATTTTATACTGCGCACACTGACCGCACAGACCCATTCTATCACATCTAGGCCTAACACCTGTTTCTGCTTGATTTGAGGGTGTTAGAATTTAGGCGATTAGTACGTCCAATAACCCCAGGGCGAAGCCGTACTAGTACGTCAATAACCCTGAAAGGGTTAGAATCGAGGTCTCGACCCTGAAAGGGTTAAGGAAGTAAATTGTTCGTAATGGCACTTGAGCAGGGGGTCCACTGTAGTATTTATAGTGTTAATAATGTTGTTTGTGTATGTAGAACTATAATTAAAATGTATTTTTGTGAATATTTTTGGGTGGAACGGATTAATTGTATTTACATTATTTCTTATGGAAATAAGGTTTTGAATTACAAGCAATTCGTTTTAAGGCCTAGCTCCTGGAATGGATTAAGATCGTTAATCGAGGGACCACTGTACAGTGGTACCCCGACTTACGATATTAATCCGTCAGAGAGGGCATATTTAATGAAACAATCGTTAAACGAATCAATTTTCCCATAAGAAATAATGGAAATAAATTTAATCCGTCCAAGACTTCAAAAGTAGTTAAATAAAATATTTTTAGAACTTTTGGACATTAAATAATAAATAATTTAATAAAGAATACATAAATACACATGCAAATATTGTACAATAACATGTCACTTACATTTATTGAAGAGTTGTTGATGTGTGGAGGACGGGAGGAGGGAAGAAGGTGGAGTAGTATGCTAGTGTTTGGAAGGGGAATCCCCTTCCATTAACACTGCAGGTACCAAGTCCTTTTCTGGGGTTACTTCCCTTTTCTTTGAATGCCACTAGGACCAGCTTGAGAGTCACTAGACCTCTTTCTAACAACAAATTTGTCCAGGAGCTCTGTGTCTGGCGATTCTTTAACACATCCCTGAAATGACACACCACTGTGTCATTGTACAGGTTGCCAGCACGGCCTGCAACAGCATGGTTAGGGTGATATTCATCCATAAATGCTTGCACATCACTCCATTTGGCACAGATCTCCCTAATCCTTGAAGAAGGCACATTCTTCCATTTTTGTTCCACCTCCTCCTCCTCCTCTGAACCATTGTCCTGACCTCTGCCTCTTGTTCCAGTTGCTGTTGAAGCTCTTGCAGATCTTCAGTGGTTAGCTTTTCCTTGTGCTCCTCCACCAACTGTTCCACATCCTCACCACTCACCTCTAACCCCAAAGACTTGCCCAATTCCACAATTTCTTCCAAAACAGGCTCAGGCTCAGGCTCATGCTCAGGGTTCTGAGGCTCAGCCCCAAAACCTTCAAAATCCTCCTAGGACACAGTCTGGCCACAATTTTCTCCAGGCAGAGTTCAAAGTCCTGGTAGTCACTCCTCCCAAGCCTTACCTATAAGGTGTACACAATGCAGCATATGGAAATGTTTTTTCCAAAATTCTCTTAGGGTTATGTTCATGTCTGTGGTCACATCAAAGCACTTTTGAAACATTGCTTTGGTATAGAGTTTTTAAAGTTGGAAATGACCTGCTGGTCCATGGGCTGGAGGAGAGGAGTGGTATTAGGGGTCAAGAACTTCACTTTGATGAATTTAAACTCCTCCACAATTTTCTCTACCAAGTTTGGAGGATGACAAGGAGCATTGTCCATTATCAGGAGGCACTTAAGTGGCAAATTATTGTCCAATAGATATTTCTTCACACTGGGGCCAAACACTTCATTGAACCAATCTAAGAAAATGTCCTTTGTGACCCAAGCCTTTTGTTAGACTTCCACATCACACACAAGTTAGACTTGCTGACACCGCATCTGCCAAACACTCGGGATTTTCAAAAGATACACCAGTAAAGGCTTCACTTTGCAATCACCACTGGCATTGGCACAAAGCATCAAAGTTAGCCTGTCTTTCATAGGCTTATGTCCTGGCTGTGCCTTTTCCTCCTGAGTAATGTAGGTCCTGTTGGGCATTTTCTTCCAAAACAGGCCTGTTTCATCACAATTAAACACTTGTTGGGGGAGGAATTGTTCAGCCTCTAGGTACTCCTGGAATTCAGGAACATATTTTTCAGCCGCACTTTTGTCAGAACATGCCTCACAACACTATGTATGCCACTTCGATTCTTAAATTTGTAAAACCAGCCTCTGCCGGCTTTAAATTCGCTCACTTCAGCACTCGTTGCAGGCATTTTCTTAAGGAGATCATCATGCAACTGCCTTGCTTTTTCACATATTATTCCCTCCGAAACAGTATCTCCTGCTAACTGTTTCTCGTTGATCCACACCAACAACAACCTTTCCACATTTTCCAGCACTTGTGGTCTCTGTTTTGTGATCACAGATGCACCTTTTGCAACAACAGCTTCCTTGATTTTACTTGAATATTTCTTATCCACAATGGTAGCGATGGTAGAATAGGGTTTACCATACAGCCTGGCCAGCTCACTGATACGCACTCCACTTTCATATTTTTCTATTATCTCCTTCTTCACTTCTATCGTACATATATTTCTGTTCCTCTTTGCCACAGGCTTACCACTAGGAGCTTTCCTTGGACCCATGGTAGCTTATTTAGCAGTTGCAAGCACTAAAAACAGTGGAATAATGACAATATACTGGTATGAATGCGTGGGTGTGGGTGGGTGGTCGCTCCGCTTGTAAACAATAGCACTGACGCTCCCTGGAGTGCGCGCTCAGCTGGGCGCCAAGCGGACAGGTCCGGTACGAAAGTCGTAAGACGAATCAAACATCGTAAGTCACAATCAAATTTCTTACGTTATAAATATCGGTTATCGAAAATAACGTAAGATGATAACATCGTAAGTCGGGGTTCCACTGTATATACAGTGGTCCCTCGACTTTCGGTCTTAATCCGTTCCAGGAGCTAGACTTTAACTTGAATTATTCGAAAGTCGAAACCTTATTTCCCATAAGAAATAATGTAAATACAATTAATCCGTTCCAGACACAAAAAAATATTCACAAAAAATTTATTTTGTGAAGATTAACTATAGTTTTACATACACAAAACAATTATTTATCATATATAAAGTAAGAAATTTATAATTGAACATTTAAAATAACATTTACTTACCTTTATTGAAGAGAGTTGCTGGCATCTGGAAGATAGGGAGGAGGACAGGGAGAGGGGTTAGTGATTGGAAGGGGAATCCCCCTCCATAAGGACTTAAGGTAACAAGTCCCTCTCTGGGGTTAATTCCCTTCTTTGTCTTTTAATGCCACTAGGACCAGCTTGAGAGTCACTAGACCCCTGTCTAGAAAAATAGCTGTCAAGAGTCCTCTGTTTCTGGCACCTCTTTAATATTTTCCTGAAGTGGGACAAGGTTTTGTCATTAAACAAGTTGCAGATGTTGCATGTTTCATCTTGCTCAGGGTGGCGTTTTTCAACAAATGTCTCCACCTTAGTCCACATACAACAAATTTCCTTAATCTCTGAAGAAGTTACTACTTCACCCTGTCCATCCTTCTCCTGTGAATCAATTTCCTCTACTGTCGTCTGATGCTGTTCCTGATGAAGCTCTTTCAGCTCTTCAGTGTTTATAACGGTCTACCCTGTGCTCCTCCACCAACTCTTTCACATCCTCACCACTCACCTCCAACCCCAGGCTGTTCCCCAATGCCACAATATCTTAAACAACAGGCAAAGGGTCATCAGGGTCAGCCTCATATCCTTCAAAATCCCTCTTTTCAACACAATCCGGCCACAGTGGTCTCCTAGCAGAGTTCAAAGTCCTGGAAGTCACTCCCTCCCAAGCCTTACCTATAAGGCCTATGCAATGGAGAATACTGAAGTGATCTTTCCAGAACTCTCTTAGGGTCAACTCAAGTGTCCAAGGTCACTTCAAAGCACTTCTGAAACACTGCTTTGGTGTACAGTTTCTTGAAGTTAGAAATGACCTGCTGGTCCATGGGCTGGATGAGAGGAGTGGTGTTAGGAAGCAAGAACTTCACTTTTATAAAACTGAAGTTCTCAGACAAATAGTCTTCCAAGTTGTGAGGATGAGCAGGAGCATTGTCCAGTTGCAGAAGGCCCTTGAGTGGCAATTTCTTTTCCAGGAGGTATTTCTTCACACTGGGGCCAAACAATGCAGTGAGCCATTCCAGGAAAATTGCCTTCGTGACCCATGATTTGGTGTTAGCCTTCCAAAACACACACAAATTGTTCTTGTTCACATTGTGTTTCTTGAACACTCTGGGATTTTCAGAGTTATACACCAGTAAAGGCTTCACTTTAAAATCCCCACTAGCATTACTACACATCATGAGAGTTAGCGTGTCTTTCATAGGCTTGTGTCCTGGCAGTGCCTTTTCCTCCTAAGTAATGAAGGTCCTCTTAGGCATTTTCTTCCAAAAGAGGCCTGTTTCATCACAATTAAACACTTGTTGGCATTCAAATTTTTCAGTGTCTATGAACCCCTTGAATTCCTGCACAAATTTTTCAGCAGCACATTTGTCTGAAGTGGCTGCCTCACCATGCCTCACAACACTGTGTATGCCACTACATTTCTTAAATCTCTCAAACCAGCCTTTGCTGGCTTTAAAATCACTCGCATCAGCACTGGTTCCAGGCATTGTCTTGACAAGATCTGCGTGCAACTGCCTTGCCTTTTCACAAATTATCGCCGTGGAAATACTATCACCCGCTATCTGTTTTTCATTGATCCACACTGCCAACAACTTCTCAACCTCATCAACTGTTTTTGATCAATTTTTGGCAAACATGTCAACACCCTTTGCAACATTAGCTTCCTTGATTTCTTTCTCTTTGCCAGGATAGAGGTGATAGTAGATTGGTTTTTGTTGTACATCCTGGCAAGCTCACTCACACGTATGCCACTCTCATATTTTTCTACAATCTCCTTCTTCAGTTTGATGGTGTTCCTCACTTTCTTTACCACAGGGGTGCCACTAGGAAGCTTCTTTGGACCCATGGTGACTTATTTCACAGTGACAATCACTAAACAAGCAATAAACACAATAAATTTATTGTGAAATGTTTGAATGAGCACGCTGGGTAATGTTTTCTCAATGGTAAACAACGCTAGACTGGCTCACGACGCCTGCGCGGCGAGGCACGCAAGTGCGGGCAGGCAGACAGGTCTGGTACCTGGACCGAGTCGAGGGAATGACCGGTTGGTGAGGGAAAATTTGACCGAAAAAAGCCATCGAAACTCAAAATCACTGATAGTCAGACCGACCGAAAGTCAAGGAACCACTGTACTTTTGATATACCTTTGATGAGTTTCAAGAGTCTTTCTACTCCCGAAGCCCAGCCATGGGCCAGGCTTGTCTGGTGTTTGCCTGGTCAACCAGGCTGTTGCTACTGGTGGCGCACTGCACCATATATCTATCACAGCCTGGTTGATCTACAGTGTTAGTCACGGCATTATTCCGGGTGAGCGCCCCGGCTCCCGGCTTAATGTCGTGATGAAAATCAAAGGCCTACCATACAGGGGGTCTTTTTTTTGTCAGTGCATTATGCCGGGTAGCAGCTGTTAGCATGACGTCACAGCCTGCCGCCACACTCCACAGTGACTCCTCAGTGCTCACATGGCTGCCGTGGTGAGAGGAAGTGTTGCACTTTTGTCACTCATCCGCCCCATCTTTTGTCAGTTGTTCCCTTTGGTTCTGGGGCTATGCATGTTTGATTATGGGTAAAAGGAAGTCTTTAACACCTGAAACTATAGCTCAGATCATAGGGCTTTACAAAGATGGGCACCAGATGAAAGAAATAGTGGAGAATGTTGGTGTGTGTGAGCGTTCAGTGAGGAACTGGGTGCAGCGTTTCAAGGCTGGTGGCGGTGTCGAGTTACCATCTCCCAAACCTCGGCCTGGCCCCTTGAAGAAGACATCTGTTCGTACCTTAACTGTGTTAAAGAAGCAGTTAGAGAGTACAGTGAACCCTCGGTTTTTGTTCACCTCCAAATTCGAACAATTATGTAAATGTATTTTCGTAAGTGCTTTTGTAAGTGTATTTTTGGGGGTCTGAAATGAATAATCTAATTTACATTTGTCCTTATGGAAACAAATTCGTTCTGTAACGGCACTCAAACAGCATTCTGGAAAGAATTTTCAACGAAAACCGAGGGTCCACTGTATACCTAAGATAACTGCTAGAGAATTGAAAGAAAAGAACCCACATCTTCTCTCAGAGGTGTCTATAAGAACTGTTAAGAGACGTGTGTCAGAACTGGGCTACAGCAGTTAAATATAGATAAATGTAAAGTTCTAAATATTGGACAAGACAATAACCATGCCACATATAAACTAAATAATGTAGATCTTAATACTACTGACTGCGAAAAGGATTTGGGAGTTCTGGTTAGCAGTAATCTAAAACCAAGACAGCAGTGCATAATTGTTCGCAATAAAGCAAACAGAATCCTTGGCTTCATATCAAGAAGCATAAATAATAGGAGTCCTCAGGTTGTTCTTCAACTCAATACGTATATATCCTTGGTTAGGCCTCATCTAGAATATGCTGCACAGTTTTGGTCACCGTATTACAGAATGGATATAAATGATCTGGAAAACGTACAAAGGAGGATGACAAAGTTGATCCCATGTATCAGAAATCTTCCCTATGAGGATAGACTGAGGGCCCTGAATCTGCACTCTCTAGAAAGGCGTAGAATTAGGGGGGATATGATTGAGGTGTATATGTAAATGGAAAACAGGAATAAATAATGGCGATGTAAATAGCGTGCTAAAAATACAGTGGTACCTCGACTTACGATATTTTTTCATTCCAGAATACTGTTCAAGTGCCATTACCAAACGAATTTATCCCCTTAAGGAATGATATAAAATAGACTAGTCCTTTTAGATCCCCAAAATTACACTTACAAAAGCGTTTAAAAAAATAAACTTACATAAAAGGGTGAGTTTGGGGACCATCGTAAGTCGAGGTACCACTGTATCTAGTATATTGACAGGACTCGCAGCAATGGCTTTAAGTTGGATAAATTCAGATTCAGGAAGAATATAGGAAAGCATTGGTTTGGTAATAGAGTTGTCAATGAGTGGAACAAACTCCCGAGTACAGTTATAAAAGCTAAAACGTTGTGTAGTTTTAAAAATAGACTAGATAAATAGATGAGTGGGTGCAGGTGGGTGTGAGTTGGACCTGACTAGCTTGTGCTACTAGGTCGGATGCCGTGCTCCTTCCTTAAGTGAATGTGACCTGACCTGGCTGGGTCGGGGCATTGGCTTAAGCCGGTGAGAGACTTGAACCTGCCTCGCATGGGCCAGTAGGCCTGCTGCAGTGTTCCTTCTTTCTTATGTTCACTGAACATTTCATACTTTGCAGTCAGCCTGCAAAATTGTTAAGGAAAATGATGAGACTGTGATATCTTCTTTGCAATAACCAGTGATTTGCAAATTAACCATTCAATGAATATATAGAGCACAGTGATGACTAGGCTCACAATGGTACTTACCATCAAGCATGAAACACAAGTTCCACAACAGGAACACTGCCTTCCATAACCTAACAGTACACAAATCATGTTAAAAAATAAATAAATAAATAAATACACACACACACATGCAAAACAAGCCACGGGGAATGGAAATCTTCAGCTCAAGATCTTTCACACTTTCATGCTTCATCAGAAGCTATGCAATGTTGCAAGATCAGCAACAGGTAGACTGAGGGAAAGTTTTCTCAGAGGAAAGGTAGCATGTTGGTGCTGCCTTAGAAAGGCACAAGACACCCTTCCCGTCACTTACACATCCTGTCCCCTCACCTGCTCCATGTGGGGTAGGTGGGGGGACATCCACCTTCCAGTGCCCCACTAGAAGACTTGGCTTGTATCAACCTGAAGGTTTGTTGTATCCTTAATGGATGATACTCTCATACAAATTCTAGTATTGTCTGCAAACGATATGGTGCTATGACTTATTACTTTATGTCAAATGTGAGACTAAGATAACTTGGGAGGGTACTGTGCTTTGAGGAACAGTTTCACTCTGATGAACGATGGTGGTAGTATGGCAATTATCACTGGTGGTTGTGGTGTTGTTAGTAGTAGTTGCAGTGTGCATGTAGTTTTGCTTGCCGCTATCTCAAACAGCCTGGCTGATTAGGAAACCAACACGGATGTGCTGCCAGAGTAGAAACTTAACGGGTCACAAGAAGGGAGCTGGACAGGCATCTAGGTAGTACCTGACCAGCTGGGCTGTGGTTCGTACGTCGGTTTATGTGCGGCCAGTAGTAACAGCCTGGTTGATTTGGCCCTGATCCACTGCGAGGCCTGGTCTTAGGGCCTCGGGAGCATTGACCTTCAAAAACATCCTCCAGGTATACCTCAATGTCAGATATGGCTCAAGTTTCTCATTCTTTTTGATCACAGCCTGAGCCTGGCCCATGGCCGGGCTCAGGAAGTAGTAACTCTCGAAAATCATCAAAGGTATATCAAAGGAACAGTCATCATGAGAAAGTATTAACCCCGTAGAGATCATACATTATTATTATTATAATAAAAAGAAGCGCTAAACCACATGGGTCATACAGCAGAGATCATACAGCGCCTAGAAAATGGTTTGATCCAAGAACGGTAAAGATTCCTCTAATTACTTGGATCAATAGACCTTTACCAGCATCAATCTCTCTCTCTTCTTTCTACTGTAAATTTATTTACGAATACACAACCCGCACTTATATGAGACTGAAAGTTATACAACATTTCAGTCCGACATGGACCAAGCGGACTAAACATCGTCAAAAGTTTGTCTCCTAAGCGTCGGTTATTTGTGAATTGTTCCAACCAGTGTTGTGCCTTTGTTATTCTTTATTTAAGAATCCCGGTAAAATACATCCATTTTCTGTGGTACAACACAACAGAAAACGAATGTTCGAAGATAGACTATATCATAAACAACCTAGAGTACATTCTGGTTCATCTTGGATTATCATCAAGCCAAAACTGAATGTCAAAACATTATGGTAAATTATATATCTGAGATTTAGTCTACACACTAACAGTGTAAATACTAGACAGCAATACCAGGAGATAAATGTTATAAAAATAGAAAGAGAATGAGAACCACCCAAGGCGGTAAAAACTCATAGCAAACATCGTAATGCTTAGCTAGGATGGGCAACACTTCTGATTATAAATCAACAGATTCAAAGCCGTTGTAAATATTAGTAGGTACAGGGTGCAGTGTACAGGATACAGTGTACAGGATAGTGTACAGGGTGCAGTGTACAGGATACAGTGTACAGGATACAGTGTACAGGGTAGTGTACAGGGTACAGGGTAGTGTACAGGGTACAGGGTAGTGTACAGGGTACAGGGTAGTGTACAGGGTACAGGGTAGTGTACAGGGTGCAGTGTACAGGATAGTGTACAGGGTGCAGTGTACAGGATACAGTGTACAGGGTAGTGTACAGGGTGCAGTGTACAGGATAGTGTACAGGGTGCAGTGTACAGGGTGCAGTGTACAGGATACAGTGTACAGGGTGGTGTACAGGATACAGTGTACAGGATACAGTGTGCAGTGTACAGGGTACAGTGTACAGGGTAGTATACAAGGTAGTGTACAGGGTGCAGTGTACAGGGTGCAGTGTACAGGGTGCAGTGTACAGGGTACAGGGTAGTGTACAGGGTGCAGTGTACAGGATAGTGTACAGGGTGCAGTGTACAGGATACAGTGTACAGGATACAGGGTACAGTGTACAGGGTAGTGTGCAGGGTACAGGGTAGTGTACAGGGTGCAGTGTACAGGATAGTGTACAGGGTGCAGTGTACAGGATACAGTGTACAGGGTGCAGTGTACAGGATACAGTGTACAGGGTGCAGTGTACAGGATACAGGGTGCAGTGTACAGGATACAGGGTGCAGTGTACAGGGTGCAGTGTACAGGGTACAGTGTATAGGGTAGTGTACAGGGTACAGGGTAGTGTACAGGGTGCAGTGTACAGGGTGCAGTGTACAGGATACAGTGTACAGGGTGCAGTGTACAGGGTAGTGTACAGGGTGCAGTGTACAGGGTGCAGTGTACAGGGTAGTGTACAGGGTGCAGTGTACAGGGTAGTGTACAGGGTGCAGTGTACAGAGTGGTGTGCAGGGTGCAGTGTACAGGGTGCAGTGCACAGGGTGCAGTGTACAGGGTGCAGTGTACAGGGTAGTGTACAGGGTGCAGTGTACAGGGTACAGTGTACTGGGTGGTGTACAGGGTAGTGTACAGGGTGCAGTGTACAGGGTAGTGTACAGGGTGCAGTGTACAGGGTACAGTGTACTGGGTGCAGTGTACAGGGTAGTGTACAGGGTGCAGTGTACAGGGTAGTGTACAGGGTGCAGTGTACAAGGTAGTGTACAGGGTGCAGTGTACAGAGTAGTGTACAGGGTGCAGTGTACAGGGTATTGTACAGGGTGCAGTGTACAGGGTAATGTACAGGGTGAAGTGTACAATGTACAGAGTATTGGGTAAAGAATATGGTGTAGATCAGGGGTTCCCAACCTTTTTGTTTCACTGTCTCCATTGGCCATTCTGCCAGGTTCCCATGTACCCCTTGGGCATTCTGCCAGGTTCCCATGTACCCCTTGGACATTCTGCCAGGTTTCCATGTACCCCTTGGGCATTCTGCCAAATTCCCATGTACCCCTTGGGCATTCTGCCAGGTTCCCATGTACCCCTTGGACATTCTGCCAGGTTCCCATGTACCCCTTGGACATTCCGCCAGGTTCCCATGTACCCCTTGGGAATTCCGCCAGGTTCCCATGTACCCCTTAGCATTCTGCCAGGTTCCCATGTACTCCTTGGGCATTCTGCCAGGTTCCCACGTACCCTTTGGGCATTCTGCCAGGTTTCCATGTACCCCTTGGGCATTCTGCCAGGTTTCCATGTACCCCTTGGACATTCTGCCAGGTTCCCATGTACCCCTTGGTCATTCTGCCAGGTTCCCATGTACCCCTTGGGCATTCTGCCAGGTTCCCATGTACCCCTTGGACATTCTGCCAGGCTCCCATGTACCCCTTGGGCGTTCCTATGTACCCCTTTGGCATTCTGCCAGGTTCCCATGTACCCCTTGGGCATTCTGCCAGGTTCCCATGTACCCCTTGGGCATTCTGCCAGGTTCCCATGTACCCCTTGGGCATTCTGCCATGTTCCCATGTACCCCTTGGGCATTCTGCCAGGTTCCCATGTACCCCTTGGGCATTCTGCCAGGTTCCCATGTACCCCTTGGGCATTCTGCCAGGTTCCCATGTACCCTTGGGCATTCTGCCAGGTTCCCATGTACCCTTGGGCATTCTGCCAGGTTCCCATGTACCCCTTTGGCATTCTGCCAGGTTCCCATGTACCCCTTGGGCATTCTGCCAGGTTCCCATGTACCCCTTGGGCATTCTGCCAGGTTCCCATGTACCCCTTGGGCATTCTGCCAGGTTCCCATGTACCCCTTGGGCATTCTGCCAGGTTCCCATGTACCCCTTGGGCATTCTGACAGGTACCATGTACCCCTAAAATTAAGGATAAAAATTTGATAAAATTATATTACCTTTGATATACCTTTGAAGAGTTTCGAGAGTATCTACTCTCTGAGCCCGGCCATGGGCCAGGATCGTCTGGTGCTTGCCTGGTCAACCAGGCTGTTGCTGCTGGAGGCCCGCTGCCCCACATATCCATCACAGCCTGGTTGATCTGGCACCCGATGAAGATACTTGTCCAGTTTCCTCTTGAAGGCTTCTACACTGGTTCCAGCGATGTTTCGGATATCTTCTGGTAAGATGTTGAATAGTCTGGGACCCCGGATGTTAATACAGTGCTCCCGTATTGTCCCCACCGCACCCCTGCTCCTCACTGGGTTTATTTTACACTTTCTCCCATATCTCTCACTCCAGTATGTTGTTATGGCAGTGTGCAGATTTGGGACCAGGCCCTCAAGTACTTTCCAAGTATATATTATCATGTATCTCTCTCTCCTCCGCTCCAATGAGTACATGTTCAAGACTTGAAGGCGTTCCCAATAATTTAGATGTTTCAATGGCTCAATGTGAGCCGTAAACGATCTCTGAATTTGTTCCAGCTCTGATATTTCTCCTGCCCTGAACGGGGCCGTCAGCACAGAGCAATATTCTAAGTGAGGGAGTTAGTTTAGTTTGATATCTTTATTATGCACCCCATACCCATCCTGTGGGTGGTAGTCAAAAGATTACAGAGGTACATAATGGGCCCAGGGACTGGACCTCAAAGTTTGATAGCTGAGCAAGTTACAAAGGTAATGAACTCAGATGGTCACAATCATGACAAGTTACAAAGGTATTTGCAGATTACAGAGGTATATATAGGGTCCAGAGACTGGGCCCCAAAGTTTTGATAGCTGAACAAGGTACAATGGTAATTAATTCACTAGTTACAAGGTAATGAATCATGTAAGTAAATTTACTTACGTCTGTACATGGTTGCACTCATGAACAAATTATAAAGCAATGAGCAATCTATTAGTCTACACCCAGCCACAACTGTAATGAGTTATTGGTGCAAATTTTAATTGTTGGGTCACACACACACACATATACATATACATATATACACACACACATACATGTATATACATAGCACTAGCGATTTGAAGAGTGTCACCATCGGCATTATTTCCCTTGTTTTGAAAGTTCTCAATATCCACCCCGTCATCTTCCTGGCTGTTGTGATCTTTGTCTTGTTATGGTCTTTAAAAGACAGATCAGCAGACATAATTAATTTATAAAATATCTTGACCTGTTCCATACATATGTTATATGCACGAATCATGACTGAGTAAAAGTACACTAAACTTGTCAAAATAATATACTAAATACTAATAATAATGAGATGGTAGCTTTGCTCATGACACCAACGAACCTCTCACGACTAATGTTTGTGGGTAAGTGAAGCAGAGAGCTGCCGGCTACCCTCCTTGAGTTTCTGCAATAGACTAGGATGCGTTGGTATAATTTTTATGAGCTTATTATTTACGAACTGCTACAGTGAAAGAAAGAGGGGGAGAGCTTGCCTAGTTGACTGCTTTCTTTATCCCCTGATTTGTGACTAGGGTGTTCTATATTGCTTATGTTCTACATTACTCATGGTGTACACTGTTGTACAGTGTACCGTGTATACTGAACAGCAGTGAACACCAAGGTTATACTCTCAGATCCTTATGTACCCCATAAGTGAAAATGTACCCCTGGGGTACATGTACCCCAGGTTGGGAAACCCCGGTGTAGATGGTACGGTGCACAGGGTACAGTGAACAGGGTATGAACAGAATACTGGGTACTGTGTAAACGATACGGTGTACAGTGTACTGCGTACGACATTTGCAACGACAATTGCAAACCACTCGCCAAAAATCTACACTCAGGAGAGGAATTTATGACGCTTCTAGGACCATAACATTGTATCAATCGCATCTACTAGAAAAATGACAGGATGAATAATGAGAACCTTCAAAACCAGGGATGCCAAGCCCATGATGACACTCTTCAGGTCGCTTGTTCTATCTAGGTTGGGATATTGCTGCACACTAACTGCACCTTTCAAGGCGGGTGAAATTGCTGACCTAGAAAATGTGCAGAGAACCTACACGGCACACACAACTGCGATAAAACACCTCAATTACTGGGAACGCTTGAAGTTCCTAAACCTGTACTCCCTGGAACGCAGGCGGGAGAGATACATTATTATATACACTTGGAAAATCCTAGATGGATTAGTACCAAACTTGGACACGAAAATCACTCTCTACGAAAGCAAAAGACTCGGCAGACGATGCAACATCCCCCAATGAAAAGCAGGGGTGCCACTAGCACGTTAAGAGACAACACAATAAGTGTCAGGGGCCCAAGACTGTTCAACTGCCTCCCAGCATACATATGGGGGATTACCAATAGACCCCTGGCTGTCTTCAAGCAGGCACTGGACAGGCACCTAAAGTCGGTACCTGACCAGCCAGGCTGTGGTTCATACGTTGGACTGCGTGCGGCGAGCAGTAACAGCCTGGTTGATCAGGCCCTGATCCACCATGAGGCCTGGTCACCGGGCCGCGGGGGCGTTGACCCCCGGAACTCTCTCCAGGTAACTCCAGGTAAACTAGAGAGAGAAAAGTAGAGAAGGGCAGAAGACACCACAAATGATGTAATTGAAGCTTTGGTAGTAAAGACAGAGCCAAAACCTAGTCACTGTGGCCACATACAAGCAACTTCCAGATGCAAATTCCCGACAGTTCAAGAAACAACTGTATAGAAAATTAATAACTGTCTGGAAAATCTTTCAACCCCAGCCCCAAATATCTTGTTGCTTGGTGATTTAACTTTAAGATACTTAAAATGGAAGAACATAGCAAATATTGTTTTAGCGGGATAATCCCAGGAGGCAGCACAGATGAAAATTCTCACACGAATAATATGTTGGTTATAACTATGACCATAATTTTTAAAGGGGTTGACCAGTAAGCCAGCTGAAGGCCTCGGTCAACTGACCAAAAGCTCCAACGGCGGGTCATTTGACTAAGACCCGAGTCAGGAAACACTTGTCCTGTTTCCTGACGAACCTTACCTCACACGAATGAACTCTTGAATCTTTAATAAATTCACCTTGAGCCAGCAAATATTAGAGCTAACAAGACTAGAAAATACACTTGACCTAATTTTCACGAATAATGATGACCTGGTATATAACACAGTATCGAAGATATAGTCAATTCAGATTACAACCTAATCCAAGTTCAGACTTGTACGCACAGGCGTCTGCAAACAGTTATGAGGGAGCCTTTACTAAATTTAACTTTAACAACAAGAACATCCAATGGGATCAATAAATCATGTCCATAATGAAACATGCTGCGAAGATTTCTTAAATAACATGGGTCGGAAGAAGTGTCATGAAAGGAGCAACTCTGTGCCAACTGAAGTATCCTCAAAGCACAGTCCCCTAATAAAATTATTATTATTATAATCATAAGCGCTAAACCACCCCCTAATAAGAGAGCTTCTCAAAAGGGGCTAGATGTTTGAAATGTGGAAGAAAACACTGAATATAAAATACTGAACTTAAGTTAAATGAATTATACGGGATCCAGGAGACAGTGCTAAAAACATTTAATGAAAATGAAAGAAATCCACAATATTTCTTTTCATATGCCAAAAACAAGACAAAAACCACATCCAATATCACGAAGTCTCAATATGACTGTGTTTAGTAAGCGTTAATCAGACTAAAGATCGGCAATTCACACAAAAACCTTGCTAATGTCATAACTCAAACACCACTGGACTTTGAAAAATCCACTGACAACACGCACATGCACTCAGCCCCTGGCCCAGACTCGTGGAACTCAATGTTCATTAAGAACTGCAAGAAACCCCTATCACGTGCCTTTAATATTCTATGGAGAGGGAGCATAGACACGAGGGTCATCCCACAGTTACAAAAAAAAAACAATGGATATAGCCCCATTCCATAAAGGTGACAGAAAAGAAATAGCAAAGAATTATAGACTGATAACACTAACGTCCCACATTATATAAATCTTTGAAAAGGTTCTAAGGAGCAAGATCGCCGTGATGGACGTAAAATTAGTGGCAGCAGTGGTGGTGGTGGTGGTAGTAATGAGGCTGTGGTGGTGGTGGTGGTAGTAATGAGGCTGTGGTGGTGGTGGTAGTAATGAGGCTGTGGTGGTGGTGGTGGGGTAGTAATGAGGCTGTGGTGGTGGTGGTAGTAGTAATGAGGCTGTGGTGGTGGTGGTGAGTATGAGGCGTGGTGGTGGTGGTGGCAGTAATGAGGCTGTGGTGGTGGCAGCAACGAGGCTGTGGTGGTGGTGGAGCAGAACGAGCTGGGGGGGTGGTGGCAGTAATGAGGCTGGTGGTGGTGGTGGCAGCAACGAGGCTGGGTGGTGGTGGTGGCAGCAACGAGGCGTGGTGGTGGGGTGGCAGTAACGAGGCAGTGGTGGTGGGGCGGCAGCAACGATCAGTGGGGGGTGGTGGCAGTAACGAGGCGGTGGTGGCAGTAACGATACCGTGGCGGGGGGCAGCAACGATACGTGGGGTGGTGGTGGCAGCAACGATCCTGGTGGGCGGCGGCAGCAAACGTAATGAGCCGTGGTGGTGGCTGGCAGCAACGATACCGTGGTGGGGCGGCGGGGTAGCAACGAGGCCGCGGTGGCGTGGGGGGCAGTACGAGGCGCGGGGGCGGCAGCAACGATACCGTGGCGGTGGTGGTGCAGCAACATACCGGCGGCGGCGGCAGCAAGATACCGGGCGGGGCGGCGGCAGCAACGATAACGGTGGTGGCGGCGGCAAGATGAGGCCGTGGCGGTGGTGGCAGCAACGATACCGTGGGCAGTGGCGGCGGCAGTAACGAGCGTCAGGTGGCGGCGGTGGCAGCAAAGATAACGGCGCGGCGGTGGCAGCACGATACGGCGGGTGGTGGGCGGCAGCAACGATACGCGGCGGTGGTGGCGGCAGCAAAGATACCGTGGTGGTGGTGGTGGTAGTAACGAGGTCGTGGTGGCGGTGGGGCGGCGGCAGCAACGATACCGTGGGGTGGCGGTGGCGGCAGCAACGATAGCCGTGGCGGTGGGGCAGCAGCAACGATGGCGTGGCGGGGTGGTGGCAGCAACGATGGCCGTGGTGGTGGTGGCAGCAACGAGGCGGCGGCAGCAATCGAGTCGTGGGGTGGGCAGCAGAAGATACGATCGGCGGTGGCGGCAGCATACGATACGGTGGTGGGGGGTGGTGGCAGAACGAGGCCGGGTGGCGGCGGCGGCAGAACGATACCGTGGTGGGGGCAGCAACGATGCGGGCGGTGGCGGGGCAGTAACGATGGCGGCTGGGGTGGCAGTAAGATCCGGGGGGGGCAGGCAGCACGATACCGGGGGTGGGCAGAAGAGTACGCGGTGGGGCAGAGCAACGATACGTGGCGGCGGCAGCAACGATACCGTGGTGGGGGGCAGCAACGAGGCTGGGGCGGTGGCGGCAGCAACGATACCGTGCGGCGGCGGCAGCAACGATACCGGGCAGGCGGCAGCAACGATCTGCGGGGCGGCGGCAGAACGATAGCGTGGTGGCGGCAGCAACGATCGGCGGGGCGGCGGCAGCAACGATACGCGGTGGTGGTGGCAGCAACGATGCGTGGCGGTGGTGGCAGCAACGAGTGCCGGGCGGGGTGGTAGCAACGAGGTGCAGGTGGCGGCAGCAACGATACGTGGGGTGGCGGCAGCAACGATACGTGGTGGCGGCGTAAGTAATGAGGTGGGTGGGGTAGCAATGATACGCGGCAGTGGCGGTGGCAGCAACGATACGGGTGGCGGGCAGTAACGATACCGTGGCAGGCGGCAGTAACGATACAGGGGGCGGCAGCAACGATACCGCGGGGTGGCGGCAGCAATGAATTGTGGTGGTGGTGGAGAACGATACCGTGGCAGGCGGTGGCAGTCAACGATACCGCGTGGCGGGAGCAACGATAGCCGTGGCGGCAGTAACGAATCGTGGTGGCGGTCAGTAACGATACCGTGGGGTGGTGGCAGCAGAACGGAGGCGGGGCAGGCAGCAACGATGCGGGGGTGGCGGCAGCAACGAACCGTGGCGGCGGTCAGCAACGATACGGCTGGCGGTGGCGCAGCAACGATAGGCTGGTGGCAGAACGATCCGGGGCGGTGGCGCAGAGCGCGCTGGCGGTGGTGGCAGAACGATAACGTGGTGGCGGGGCAGCAACGATGAGCGTGGGGCGGCGGCAGCAACGATACGGGCGGCAGCCGATACGGGGGCGGCAGAACGATACCGTGGCGGGCGGCAGCAACGATACCGTGGCGGTGGCGGCAGCAACGAGTCCGGGTGGGGCAGCAACGATACCGTGGTGGCGGCGGCAGCAACGATACCGGGCGGCGGCAGCAACGATAGCGGCGGCGGTGGCGGCGCAACGATACCGTGGCGGCGGCGGCAGCAGAACGATAGGGGCGGCGGCAGACGATACGCGGGCGGCAGCAGCAACGATACCGCGGGCGGCGGCAGTAACGATACCGGTGGCGGTGGGGCAGCAACGATCGGCGGGTGGCGGCAGCAACGATAGTGTGGTGGTGGCAGCAACGATCTGGGTGGTGGCAGCAGCAACGATGGCGGGGCAGCAACGATACCGGGCGGCGGCACAACGATAGTGGTGCGTGGCAACAACTGAGGCCGGCGGCACAACGATAGGTGGCGGCGCAGCAACGATACGCGGCGGTCGGCGGCAGAACGATAGCGGAGAGATAGTGGCGGCGGGGCAGAACGATACGTGGCGGCGGCGGCAGCAACGATACCGTGGCGGCGGCAGCAACGATACCGGCGCGGCGGCGGCAGCAACAAGCGGTGGTGGCGGCAGCAACGAGGTCGGGCGGTGGCAGCAACGATACGGGGCGGTGGCAGCAACGATACCGTGGCGGCGGGGCAGCAACGAGGCCGCTGGGGCGGCGGCAGCAACGATAGCGGCGGGTGGCAGTAACGAGGCGCGGGGGGGCAGTAACGATAGCGGGTGGGGCGGCAGCAACGATACGTGGGGTCGGCGGCAGCAACGATACCGTGGGGCGGCGGCAGCAACGATACCGTGGGTGGCGGCAGCAAAACGGCGCGCGCAGGTGGCAGGCGAACGATACGGGCGGGGTGGCGGAGTAACGATACCGTGGTGGGGTGGCAGCAACGAGGCGTGGGGTGGTGGCAGTAAGATCGGGGGGCAGCACGAGCGTGGCGGCGGCGGCAGCAACGAGAGCGTGGCGGCGGTGGCAGCAACGATACCGTGGCGGTGGCGGTGGCAGCAACGATACCGGGCGGCGGTGGCAGCAACGATACCGTGGCAGGCGGCGAGCAATGAGCGGGGTGCAGGTGGCAGTAACGATACCGTGGCGGTGGCAGCAACGATACCGTGGTGGCGGTGCAGCAACGATACGGCGGTGGGGCGGCGGCAGCACGATAGCGGGGTGGGGTGGCAGTAATGAGGCCTGGTGGTGGCGGTGGGGTAGAATGAGGCCGTGGTGGGTGGCAGCAATGATGCCGTGGTGGTGGTGGTAGTAATGAGGCTGTGGTGGTGGTGGTAGTAATGAGGCTGGGGTGGTGGTGGTAGTAATGAGGCTGTGGTGGTCGTTATAGCAGCAGCAGTAGTAGTAACTACCATACTTATACAGGTATGTATTAGAGAGGACTTACAAAAGGATAGCCTAGCCACCCACATCCTATAACATATAGCAAGAGTATCTGACATGTAGATAACCTATCCACCCACATTCTATAACATACGGCCGCATCTGACCCATGGATACCTTTCCAGATATATAAAAGCTATGTTAACCCTAAACTTTCACACTATTGAGAAAACGCTAAACCCTTATGGGTCAAACAGCGCCTAGAGGGTATGAGGTAATCAGGCTTAATCCTCAGAAAAAGATCAGATCAAGATCCCTTAACTAGCATCAAGGCTCCCACAGTGAAAGTTTTCCTAAGGTAACGTAAGAATGATCTGTTTATTAGTCAAGTTGTGAACTTATATAAGAACCTTCAAGGCTTCACTACCTATCATTTATAATGTGAAATATTAATAATCTGTGTGTGAAATATACTGTTGTAAGAATTAATGAAAAAGTGTTTAAAGGGCATAAGTGTTTGTGTGTACTGGATTATTATAATCATGGGGGAGCGCTAAACCCGTAGGATTATACAGCGCCCTGGAGGGTGGGGTGGATGGAAGGTGTTCAGGCTTAATTCAGGGAACAGGAGCACAGATCCAATTCCCTAGATCAAGAGCCCCTCACCAGCGTCAAGGAACCTCCTTTGAAGGGTGTGTGTGCTGGAGAGAAATAAGTTTCTGTACTGGAGGTTCAAGTGTGTAGGAGAGATTTAAGTGTGTAGGAGAGGTTTAAGTGTGTAGGAGAGGTTTAAGTGTGTAGGAGAGGTTTAAGTGTGTAGGAGAGGTTTAAGTGTGTAGGAGAGGTTTAAGTGTGTAGGAGAGGTTTAAGTGTGTAGGAGAGGTTAAAGTGTTAGGAGAGGTTTAAGTGTGTAGAAGAGGTTTAAGTATGTAGGAGAGATTTAAGTGTGTAGGAGAGGTTTAAGTGTGTAGGAGAGGTTTAAGTGTGTAGGAGAGATTTAAGTGTGTAGGAGAGGTTTAAGTGTGTAGGAGAGGTTTAAGTGTGTAGGAGAAGTTTAAGTGTGTAGGAGAGGTTTAAGTGTGTAGGAGAGGTTTAAGTGTGTAGGAGAGATTTAAGTGTGTAGGAGAGGTTTAAGTGTGTAGGAGAGATTTAAGTGTGTAGGAGAGGTTTAAGTGTGTAGGAGAGGTTTAAGTGTTAGGAGAGGTTTAAGTGTGTAGGAGAGGTTTAAGTGTGTAGGAGAGGTTTAAGTGTGTAGGAGAGGTTAAAAGTGTATATATATAAGTGTGTAGGAGAGGTTAAGAGTGTAGATATATAAGTGTGTAGTAGAGGTTAAGAGTGTAGATATATAAGTGTGTAGGAGAGGTTTAAGTGTGTAGGAGAGGTTAAGAGTGTAGATATATGTGTGTAGGAGAGGTTTAAGTGTGTAGGAGAGGTTAAGAGTGTAGATGTATAAGTGTGTAGGAGAGATTTAAGTGTGTAGGAGAGGTTAAGAGTGTAGATGTATAAGTGTGTAGGAGAGGTTTAAGTGTGTAGGAGTGGTTTAAGTGTGTAGGAGAGGTTAAGAGTGTAGATATATAAGTGTGTAGGAGAGGTTTTAGTGTATGGGGAACGTTTTAACAAGTAGAATATAAATGTGTAGAAGATATTTAAATACGTAGAAATGGTGTACGTGTGATAGAAATATAAGTGGGTGTAAAGGGAGGTTTAAATGTGTGGGAGAATATTCAGGTGTATATGAGAGGTGCGAGTGTGTAGGGGAGGTGAAAGTGTAGAAAAACGTATGTAGCACAGATATAAAAGGGTATAAAAAGGCTGAAGTGTATAGTTGTACAAATGAGTGCAGGAGAGGTTCAGGTTGTACACGAAGAAGTTTAAGTTGTACACGAAGTATAAGAAAGTATAGAAAAGGTTTAAAAGGGGTTTATCGTGACAAGTGTTGACAGTAAAGAGATGATTCTGCATGTTCAGTACATGAGATCAGCTTAATACGTTAAGCTGGAGACCGTAATAATATACTTCAAGAGTTAGGTTTGATATATTGCCAAGTGGGAAGACCATGAACTACTACGACAGTCTTCTTATCTTATCTTATCTTCTTAGGCAAAGATCACGTAAGTCAGCAATCTGGATCCAAATGCAGCACCTTGTGGAACAACCTTTCTGACAATGTTTCACTCCACACAGACCGAAACGTTGTCATAATAAAACACCTGTTTTTCACAAGAAGAGGTATTAAAACTCTTCCCAAACACATGAAATTTCCCCACAAATGACAATCTTAATGTTAAGGAAACCAGACAGGGATCCAAATATTTAATTCTGGATATATATTCTTACAAAGTAGATAAACAGTTACACTAAATACAGTATAAGTTATCATACATATACTGTGCACGCGCACCATCATTACTACACTAAAACATAAGAAGGAGCACTGCAGCTGGCCTACTGGCCCAACATAGTCATTATAACGATTATTTCAATTTAACATTGACATTAAAATAATATTTTGTATCACTAATGACAACCATTGGAAGGTCTTAAATCACGTCATTGATTAGCGGAGTACAATTATGAAAATATCAGAGAATAACCAAAGACATTCATACATTTCCAAACATTAGGAAAATGTATATTAGGAAATGTACTGGTCATTCATGGAGCGGGCCGCGGGGGCGTTGACCCCCGGAACACCCTCCAGGTATTTTAATGATCTTTGAAACCACTAAACTCATACGAAATTTTATTTACATATATTTTTAAATCTTATTAAGGTGGAAATGGATTGACAATTAACAAAAATGTTATGGCTAT
This sequence comes from Cherax destructor, assembly GCA_009830355.1. Classification (NCBI taxonomy): domain Eukaryota; kingdom Metazoa; phylum Arthropoda; class Malacostraca; order Decapoda; family Parastacidae; genus Cherax; species Cherax destructor. The sequence continues at coordinate 55,496 of WNWK01008549.1, read as the reverse complement.
AAGCCTGAGGGCAGCTGGCAGCAACAGCCTGGTTGATCACGCCCTCAAACAAGTCTAGCCTCAGGCTAGACTGTGAGGTAATACCATAGATACGCATACACTTTAAAAGAAATAATTTTTTCAATACTGTGACCAGATGCATAAACATTTAAGGGAAGACAGCCAGATAATGGTGATATATTTTGTGATGGGTGATGTACAGGTGACAGAATTGGTTGTCAGCTTGGTGTGAGCTGATTGGTGGAGCCGGGTGACTGAGACGGATAGTGTGGTCTGGTGGGTGTGCCGGATGCCACGAGTGTGCCAGATGACCGAAGCATGCGATGGTGCCAAGTATGAGAGCAGAGTAATAGCGTAAGGTGTAGTGGCAGGGCCATGTAGCGGCAGGGCCATCTAGCAGCAGGGCCATCTAGCGGCAGGGCCATCTAGCAGCAGGGCCATCTAGCGGCAGGGCCGTGTGATGGAGTAGAATAAGCAAGTTGAGGCGATCAGAGTGAAGACTATGACAGCTGGTGTGCTCGTTCCACCACCTTCACCCCATCTTCTGCGCCATCGTCATTACCTGAAGCAATAACTCCTTTACTTACCATGTCAACAAACCTCCAGACAGTTATTTTAACTTGAAAGCCAATGGCTAAAAATAAACTAATCGGTTTAAAAGCGTGATATTGCCTTCTTCTTGGATTATTATTATTATTATTATTATTATTATTATTATTATTATTATTATTATTTCATTGAGAAGTGGTGTAGTGTTTATGGAGAATCTGTTATACGATGTTACAGAAATTATCTCACACTATACGAGAGAGAACGCAGAAAACGTATTCACTATCAGAGGCATAACTAATAAAATTATAAAAGATTTAGAATTAGCACCAGTGTTTTCCATTCACAGAAATCGATGAAGAATAACATACTGCTATTCAAAAATAATTATAATCCAAAAAGCTTTTTATCAGTTCTATGTAAGTATTTTTCAAAAACACCAATTTCAAGTGATATATATTTTAGCCAAGATTAATATAAACATTTCATGTTATATACGATATTTATTAACATTTTAAATAAAGAGTGACATCATTATCCTGTATTCTCGACTGTCATTCAGCAAGTGTTTACTGAGGTAGTTTTGTCAGGTTAGAGTCTGAGTTATGTCCAGCCAGGATAAATGGCATGTCACGCGATCCACAGGTAGTGTCTGGCCTGTCACGCGATCCACAGGTAGTGTCTGGCCTGTCACGCGATCCACAGGTAGTGTCTGGCATGTCACGCGATCCACAGGTAGTGTCTGGCATGTCACGCGATCCACAGGTAGTGTCTGGCATGTCACGCGATCCACAGGTAGTGTCTGGCATGTCACGCGATCCACAGGTAGTGTCTGGGATGTCACGCGATCCACAGGTAGTGTCTGGCATGTCACGCGATCCACAGGTAGTGTCTGGCATGTCACGCGATCCACAGGTAGTGTCTGGGATGTCACGCGATCCACAGGTAGTGTCTGGCATGTCACGCGATCCACAGGTAGTGTCTGGCATGTCACGCGATCCACAGGTAGTGTCTGGCATGTCACACGATCCACAGGTAGTGTCTGGCCTGTCACGCGATCCACAGGTAGTGTCTGGCATGTCACGCGATCCACAGGTAGTGTCTGGCCTCAGGGTATGTGGTATGTGTCTCCATGACGTCGTATTGTACAAGACGGAGGAGTGATCCTCAAAGATGTGATATTTAATACATAAGGCGACTCTCGTATCCACCACCACTGACCACAACCGTTACCGCCATGACACCACCATCAATTTCACTACCACCACTGCATCCACTTCCACCAATGATGCTACCGCCACTATTGCTGCCAATACCAAACAAACCAACACCTACAACACACACACACACACACAGAGGGTATGTCTTACGAGGAGAGGTTAGGGAACTCAACCTGATGACACTAGAGGATAGGAGGGATAGGGGGACATGATAACGACGAATAAAATAATGAGAGGAATTGATAAGGTGGACAGGGCTCGAATGTTTCAGAGATGGGATACAGGAACAAGGGGCCACAACTGGACGTTGGAAACCCAGATGAGTCATAGGGATGTTAGGAAGTATTTCTTTAGCCTTAGAGTTGTCAGGAAGTGGAATAATCTGGAGAGTAAAGTAATGGAGGCAAGTTCCATACATAGCTTCAAGAAGAGGTAAGATAAAGCTCATGGAGCAAGGAGAGAGTGACTTAGTATCGACCAGTGAAGAGGCGGGGCCAGGAGCTATGAATCGACCCTACAACCATATATAAGTGAGTACACACACAGCAGCAGCACAACAATCCACTTACTGCCGAATAACAAGAGAATGTTAAAGCACATGGTGGAGATAATGGCATACTGGAATATTTAGATCAGAGAGCTTGATAAAAAAGATGTATAAGGGTTGGATGAAAGAGAGAACAAAGACCATAAAACAATAGAAGAGATAATCAGAAACAGCAAGTGATAATCTGAATGATGAATATTAAGGAGAAAAAAGAGAACAGAAGAAAATAACTGATAGATGTAACTGAACAGGTTAGAAAGGAATTAGAAATCACAAAGAAGAAACTGAAAGAAAGGGAGGAGAGTAGGTGGTGATGGAGGGAGACCATGGTATGATGACTGGAAGACAATGACAAATTGACAGCCGTAATAAAAGAAAAGACATGGGACTAGTAAGGAATGGTAAATATACACGAACACTGAAACATAAGAAAGAAAAACATCAGTGATAGTTTCTAGAATGACTGAAAAGAATAAAAATATTTAGTAAAAGAGAAAGGAAGAAAAAGTGAAAAAAAAGCTAATAGATGCGTAAATGAGACAATAAAGAGTGGAGATAGACTAAGGAGGATATCAAGGTGCAAAGTGAGAACACAGAGGTGAAACAAAACATAGAGAGGCGACCCAGGAAACACAAAGCCACAAAAAGACAACACACAGAAGATACGCTCAACTTACCGAAATCGTAACTTATATAGACCCCTCCCAATATAGACCCCTCCCAATATAGACCCCTCCCTATATAGACCCCTCCCTATATAGACCCCTCCCTATATAGACCCCTCCCTATATAGACCCCTCCCAATATAGACCCCTCCCTATATAGACCCCTCCCAATATAGACCCCTCCCTATATAGACCCCTCCCTATATAGACCCCTCCCTATACCCCTAGACTGTTGGCAAGAAGCTCGTGTATTAAACAGCGAGCTGAATACATTTTGATATACCTTTGATGAGTTTCGAGAGTCTTATTACTCTCGAAGCCCGGCCATGGGCCAGGCTCATCTGGTGCTTGCCTGGTCAACCAGGCTGCTGCTACTGGAGGTCCGCTGCCCCACATATCCATCACAGCCTGGTTGATCTTGTCTAGTTTTCTCTTGAAGACTTCTACATTTGTTCCAGCCGTGTTTCTGATATCTTCTGGCAAAATGTTAAATAGTCTGGGACCCCGTATGTTGATACAGTGTTCCCTTATTGTGCCCACCGCACCCCTGCTCCTCACTGGGTTTATTTTGCACTTCTTTCTATATCTCTCACTCCAGTATGTTATGGCAGTGTGCAGATTTGGGACCAGGCCCTCGAGTACTTTCCAGGTATATATTATCAAGTATCTCTCTCTCTCCACTCCAGTGAGTACATGTTCAAGACTTTAAGAATCTTTCCTTAATTCATGGTATAACTTAAATTTTTGGGGACAACTGTCCTCAAAAATTTGTTAAGTTATACCATGAATTAAGGAAAGATCCTGGACTTCACCTTACGAAAGCAGACAAAGCAAATGCGATAGTAATTATGGACAAGGTAGATTATAGGTGAAAAATAAACATGATATTAGGAGACAGGGAAACTCATGCGCCTCTTAAACTTTGCTAAAGCAAGATTTTGTTTGCTATTACTCTTCGTGCCATATTCATAAGAAAATTCAATATACATTTGCTAAATATTCCCATATTGCTAACTGACCTAGTTTTACTTCCTATCACGCTACGAATGCGTCTGTCAAAAGTCAAAAGCCTTCACAAAATCCGTGTAGAATACGTGTACATTTTTCCCCCCAAAGCCTTGACAACCTTGTAGTATTTCAGCATTTGTGTCAAGCATGATCTCGCTCTAAACCTATGATGGTTTGGGTTGTGAAGGTAATTTTCTTCCACAGAATTTTCAGTTTGGTGTCTCATCACCCTTTCCAAGATTTACTTGTAAGTTTTTGTTAGTGTTGTACTACCTCCTTTACGTAGAGTTGCTATGGTTACATCTAAGCTCTTTCTCCAAAGAGTACTGACTGAATGCTCCTGCTGGACGTATTTTGCAATTCCTTACATTTCTTTTTCGAATTCCATAGGATTAGTGTTTCTATCAGGTATATGAATTGCAAGAAAAGTGAAAAGGAGACAGGCGGAAGTGTATGTATCTGCCTGCAAGTGAAACTATTTAAAGCAGTGAGTCCTCCACAGGAACTCCGTGGGAGAGGCACAACTAGCCATCACAGAACCCAACCTGCAGAGCTGAAATTGCCTCGAAGCCTCATTAATGGCTGTTACTCACACTGTGGATCAAAAAGCTGGAAACAATAGCATACCAAATATACTGACAAACCTGGTACTAGACCAAGTCTCACGATACGGTCATCAGGTGACCTCACAAGCCACTGACACCATTCCAAGTCAAGTTGCTTCTAAGTAACTTTCTTTAAGTAACTTGATGACTCTTAAGACTCTTACACCTCTCTTTTTTTTTTGTCTATATACACTGTTGTTCTTTACCCTTTCTATGCTAGAAGTGATCAAGGTGCTAAGAGGGAAACGTCTTAATAAACACGCCTTAGTGTTTGATTACAAAAATTTAAAAACCTTTACTTGGGGCAAATTTTCCCAAACCTGCAAATAGTGCAAAGTACTTCAATAAAAGCAGAGGCGTGACGAGTACACTAAGAGAAAACTCAACGAGTGTCAGCAAAACTCTCGAAACCCTTCTGTATACCCATCTGGGGTTTACATTTCACGTTGTGTCGTGTTTATATTTCGCGACACGCTGATGCTGACATCTAGCGGGAAATAGGCCTACCAAGTTCAGCCTGCACCACCCTTACTCTTTCTCACTTGGCGCCAACTCAACCTAGAGACAAGAAGTGTACTCTCTCCCGCAGCCGGGGCCCAGCAGGTTGGGACCAAGGGCAATTTAAACACATTGCCTGTGTACCAAGAACCCAATAAAATAACACGTCACACCTCCGAAGCCTTATTATTCACAGCTACCAGATCTCTATAACCCCAATTTCGTTAATACTTCAAAAGTATATCCGACTTTTCAGTGCCCTCCATTCATACATAAGAGGAATTACCAACAAACCTCTGGATGTCTTCAAGAGGAAACTTGATAAGTTCTTCAAATTAGGTCCTGACCAGCTGGGCTGTGATTCCTACACTGGACTGCATAAGGCCAACAGCAACAGCCAGGTTCTTTGTCTTGATTCACCAAGAAGCCTGGTCTGGGGCTAGGCCACAGGGGCACTGACCTCCCCAAACATCGTTCAGGGTAGAGTCTTAACAAGGCACTACACTGATCAGGAGGGCACTGAATATACAATGAGTCTGAGATATGGATGTGTAAACATTCTTCACCGTATATTCTTCATATAACGGATTTAAATCTTCATGTTAATTTACAAGTGAACTGCAGTTATAATGACAACGTGTAGTCGATAGGCTTTAAACCTTATTTAACTTTCCAAGTATCAGTCAAATAAAGAAAAATGTTGGATGGTGAGTGAGAAGCAAGTGTCACTAACCAATGACAAGAGCCAATGAAGACAACAGTTCTGTTGTTCTGTTGTAGATTCGCCGGTATAATCGCCCAGCCTTTTCCAAGAGGTGTCCCGGTCATTCACTCCATCACTGTCTTGCCAGAAGCATGCCTACACTACAGTTAAAAAACTGCAACATATCTAAACCCCTCCTTCAGAGCCCAGGAACTGTACTTCCCACCTCTAGGATTCGAGTCCGGCTAACTGGTTTCCCTGAATTCCTTCATAAATGTTACTTTGCTCACACTCCAACAGAACGTCAAGCTATAAAAAAAAAAAAATTGTCTCCACTCGCTCCTAACACGCTCACGAACGATTGCTGGAAGTCCAAGCCGCTCACACACAAAACCTCCTTTACCCCCTCCCTCAAACCTTTCCTAGGATGACCCCCTACTCCACCTTCCTTCCACTACAGATTTATAAGTCCTCCAAGTCATACTATTTTGATCCATTCTCTCTAAATGTCTGAACTATCTCAACAAACCCTCCTCAGCCCTCTAGATAATACTTTTAGAAACCCCACACCTCCTTCCAATCTCCAAACTATGGAATCTGCATAATATTCACACTGCACATTGCCCCTCAGACCCCTCATCAATTCTATGATTCACCTCATCTTTCATAGACACATCTACTGACCACTCCACTCCCAAATATCTGAACACATTCATTTCCTCCATACTCCCTCCTTCCAATCTGATATCCAATCTTTCATTACCTAAATTTATTCTCATCACCTTGTTCTTTCTTCTATGTTCACTTTTATTTTTTTTTCTTATTATATACCCTACCAAACTCGTCCACCAACCTCTGCAACTTCTCTCCAGAATCTCCCAAAAGCACAGTGTTATCAGCAAAAAGCAGCTGTGACACATACCACTTTGTGTTAGATTCTTTATCTCTTAACCCCACACCTCTTGCCAACACCCATTCTCTTACAACTCCATCTATAAATATATTGAACAACCACGGTGACATCACACATCCTTGTCTAAGGCCTACTTCTACTTTGAAATAATCTCCCTCTCCTGAACCTCATTATCCTCGTAAAACCGCTTAACTGCTTTCAATAACCTACCACCTATTCCATCTATTCCATACACTTGCAACATCTGCCATATTGCTCCCCTATCTACCCTATCATACGCTTTTTCCAAATTCATGAAACAAAAACCTCTTTACCCTTATTTAAATACAGTTTACCTATATGTTTCACGGTTAACACTTGATCTGCACACCCCCTACCCTTCCTAAAGCCTTTTTCATCTGCGATCCTGATCTCCGTCTTACTCTTAATTCTTTCAATAATAACTCTACCAAACACCTTACCAGGTATATTCAACAGACTTATTTCCCTATAATTTTTACACTTTTTTGTCCTCTTTGCCTTTACAAAAAGGAACTATACATGCTCTCTGTCAATCCCTAGGTACCTTCCCTTCTTTCATACATTTACTAAATAAAAGCACCAAACATTCCAAAACTATATATCCACCTGCTTTTAACATTTCTGTCTTGATCCCATCAATCCCAGCTGTTTTACCCCCTTTCATTCTACTCACAGCTTCAGGCACCTCCCCCACACTCACATCTGGATCTTCCTCACCCCTACAAGATGTTATACCTCCCTGCCGAATGCACAAAATCACAGCTTCCCTATCTTCATCAACATTTAACAATTCCTCAAAATATTCCCTCCATCTTCCTGATACCTCCAACTCTCCATCTAGTAACTCCCATTTCCTATTTTAAACTGTCAAGTCAATTTGTTCTCTAGGCTTTCTCAACTTATTAATCTCACTCCAAAACTTTTTCTTATTCTCAGCAAAATTTGTTGATAACATCTTACCCACTCATCTGCTCTCCTTTTACATTCCTTCATCACTCTCTTAACTTCTATTTTTCTCTCCATATACTCTTCCCTCCTTGCATCATCTCTACTTTGTAAAAACCTCTCATATGCTAACTTTTTCTTTCTTACTACTGCCAATCGCAATTCTTCCCTCCCACACCCACTTTCTTGTAACCACACACTTCTGCTGAACACACTAACACTACATTCTTAAATCTACCCCGTACATCTTCAACCTCATTACCTATACTCTCACTTGCTCATCTTTTTTTCCAATAGTTGCATATATCTCACCCTAACTGCATTCTCCCTTAATTTATAAACATTCACCTCCCGTTTACTTGCCGATGCCATTCTCCTTGTATCCCATCTACCATTTACTCTCACTGTAGCTACAACTAAAAAAAATGATCTGATATATCTGTGGCCCCTCTATAAACATGCACATCCTGAAGTCTACTCATCAGTATTTTATCTATCAATACAAACTCAACAAACTATGTCATTCATTACGCCTTGTCATATCTCGTATACTTATCCTTTTTTCTTTTTCTTAAAATATGTACTATTACCAAACCTCTTCTGTACAAAGTTCAAAGTCTCCCATTATCATTTACACCTGGCACCCCAAACCTACCTACCATGACCTCTATAACCGTTTCTCCCACTTCAGCATTCAGATCCCCTACCACAATTACTCTCATTTGGTTCAAAACTCCCTAAACACTTGCTTAACATCTTCCAAAATCTCCTTTACTCTCCTTTCTTTCCCAGGTGTATAAACACTTAGTACATAACTCAAATTTTGCAGCCCACCCCTATTTTAATCCCCACATACACATATACGTGTATATATCTTGCCAAATAGGCCAAACTCTCTTAAAAATTAGTTTCCAAAAAATTCTTTTTACAGAAAGTAAGACTATTTTTTTCAATTGATAATTACATAAACACTTTTATTTTTGGACCAAAACTAACTTAGAAACCTAATTTTGAATCATTAACAAAACTGTTGCTGGCCGAGAGTCGATCCCGTATCACTTTGTCCAGCCCCGTGGGAAGCCAAACAACATACACGATGTTCTAACCATTACACCGCCAATCCTTCTGGTGGTGTAATGGTTAGGCATTGCATACATTGTGTGGCTTCCCACAGGGCTGGACAAGGTGACGCGGGATCGAATTTCAGCCAACCGCAGTTTCGGTAATGATATATATATATATACGTATATATAAACACACTAACCATACATCAGCCTAGCCAGTGGTTCGGTTGAAAGAGCTACTGAATAAAATTATTTTAGTGAAGACCTTTTGTTGATTTGCTATGTTGTGAAGAAGTGAAAAATAATATACCATGGTGATAAGCTCCAGCTGCGTAGAACTCAAAAGCAATACTATATACAATACCCAAGAGGATCATCAAACATAATGAAATGAACACATGAAAGACCTAGAAGTAATTATGTCCGCTGACCTTCCCTTCAAATAACACAATAAAACAAACATCACGACAGCCAGGAAGATGATGGGGACTACTGTTCGGTGTTGACGGTCCAGTTCAGGGCAGGAGAGATATCAAAGCTGGAACACATACACACAACATTTACGGCCCACATAGAGACAATACTGGGAAAACCTTAGAGTCCTAAATATGTACTCACTGGAGCCGAGGACGAACACAAACATGATAATACATAAGCGGACAGTACTTGAGGGCCTAGTTCCAAATCTACACACTGTCATAACGACATACTGGAGTGAGATATATGGAAGAATATTATATAATATGACCAGTGAAAAGCAGAGGCGCTGTTAAATAGACCATGCTTGAACATTATTGAACATTTCACCAAAAGCTATCACAAACACTGCTACGATAATTGTAATAGTCTTCAAGAAGAAACTGGTGAACTAAGTACCAAATCAATCAGGCTGTGATGGATATGTGGGCCAGCGGGCAGCCAGCAGAAACAGCCTGGTTGATCAGGCAAGCACCAGACAGGCCTCGACCACGGCTTGGCTCTCGGAGTAGAAAAACTCTGGAAACTCATCAAAGGTAAGCTTTCTGCAGCATGAGTCTAACACTAAGGCTGCCACAACTATACAAGTTTAATCTATATCAGGTATGTAGAATCTAGTGCTATATTTTTGGGTATGTAACATTATTCTTTGATATATACATTTAATGAGTTTCGAGTCTCACTACTCTCGGAGCCCGGCCATAGGCCAGGCTCGTCTGGTGCTTTCCTGGTCAACCAGACTGTTGCTGCTGGTTGCCCACTGCCCCACATATCCATCACAGCCTGGTTGATCTGGCACCTGTTGAAGATACTTGTCCAGTTTCCTCTTGAAGACTTCTACATACTGTTGATTGCTAACATATCTTCTTATATTCCCTGTGGTTAAGGCTTTATCATTCGACTCACTCTCTCGATCTTTCTCCCGTTAATCCCGTTTCCTTTCCCACTAATCATATATCAGCCACCAGTGTAGTTGGCTTCAGTGGCTACCTCTTCCATACTACTACATCCAATTACCCAACTTCATCTTTAGTCAATCCTCGTCCCTGTGACGTGTTTATTTAATGTGTCTTTCTGTGCAATCAATGACTGGACTTCAAAAAACCCATCTATTACATGGCGGTGCAATGTGCGCCAAGCCGTGACTCATGAAGTGCATATTCATCAAGAACTGCCACAAACTACTACATCATGCCTTGAATATTCTATACAGGACGAACCTACACACAGCGACAATCCCACAGTCCTTAAATATCAATGACAGTCCCACTCCACACAGATGGCACTAAAGTAATTGCAAAAAAAAAAAAAAAAAAAATATATAGATCAATAGCAATGATATCGCATATTATCAAGATGTCTGAGTCTTAAGAAGCAACGTTGCTGATCATATGGGATCTCAACAATTGCATAATCAAGGCAGCATGAATTTAGAGCAGGTCGCTCCTGCCTCTTGCAATTGCTTGGCCATCATGACATGGTCTTGGAAACAGTGGAAGAGAAGCAGAATGCGGATGTGAGGGTGGTATAACAACTCTCAAAATGCGGACCGATGAATATTTAACTTTTTAATTAACAGAACCAGAAGTGAAATAGAGTGAAATTAAGGACTGCCATAGTGAAAAGCTGTTCCCCAAGGCACACTACTGGCCCCTGTTTTCATCCTTATTCCCATATCCGACATAGACACATAACTCACATCACTGTTTCACTCGTTGCAGATGAAGCTAGAATGTGAATGATAGTAGTATCCACTGAGGACACGGTAAACTTTCATGCTGATAAAAACCATGTCTTCCAGTGGGCCGTTGATGTTCAATAAAGACAAATTTCAGCTACTCCATTATGGAAAGATTGAGGAAATAAACACTGAAAAGGAGTACAAAACAAACTCGAATCACTCAGACCATCATAAGAGAGACCTGGGAGTGATTATGCTAGATCTCAACTTCAAGGATCACAACAGTGTCATTATCACAATCGCAAGGAAAGTGATAAGCTGGATAACTAGAACCTCTAAAACGAGTCACTTGTTCACTCTAGGCTGCAATACTGTTTTATGTCAAGCCCCTAAATTGCTGGGAATGTCAGAAGCCTCTCAATCTGTACTCCTTGAAATTTAGGCTAGATATATAATCTATATTTGGAAAATTCTAATGAGATTGGTCCAAATCTGCACATACGAATCATTCCCTGTGAAATTAAGAGTCTTGGTAGATGGGGTAAAATACTTCCAGTGAAAAGTAATGGAAAACTCGTTAAGTGTGAAGGGGCCAAGACTTTTCAATAACCTTCCTTCAGTCTTAATTAAGAGAGATTACCAGCAGACCCCTGGCTGTCTTTTAAGAGAGAACTTAAAAAGTTCCTGAAGTCAGTCAGTCCATCATCAGCTGCGCAGTGGTGCTGACGTTGGACTTCACGTAGCTGGCACCAACAGCCTGGCTGATCAGGCCATCCACCGGGAACCCTGGTCTGGAATCGAGCTGCGGGGAACACACTGGAGGTGGGTAGGTACACTCACTCTCTCCTACACAAGTTTCTCCTGATCCTCTCGTTTTCTGTGACTCCTCGCAGGACGTACTTTCTCTTTTATTAACTTTCCAAACATTGCTTTCCATTAAACTTTTACCTCCAATGAAAAAACATAATTTCCCTAATGTTCACACATTTATTACCTACCGTTGTCTCCTTAATTACTGTTGATTGTAGCTTTAACTATAGATGATACAATACATCATCGCTCCCAGACCAGGATTATTCACTGTCTGATCTGTTAGGCTGTTGGCGCATGCACACTTACCTCTGACACTATCTTCTCGCTTGACTATGCTGTCTAAAGTCTACCAGCAAATAGAAATACTGGCGTAACAAATAGACAAGTTATCAAGAGGAAATGTACAAGTTTTCAAGGGATTAGATAAGATTTTGCCACTGAAGTTTATTGTGCACCCCATATCCATCCTGTGGATGGTAGCGAAGTAACTTATGGATACACAATAGGCCTAGAAACTAGGCCCCAAAAGGGTTAACAGAAGTACATCTGAATTTATATCTACAGTTCACTTATCTGTTACAAATAAATTTAGGAAATTTGGTTAATATATCTGGTATCTTATTTTCATTAATAAGATACCTTGACATGACACATAGGTTATTATACTATCTCTATATTCCTCGATAAATGGACAATTAAGCACATAGTGTTCAAGACAGTGACTATATTCCTGACCACATACTTTGCATTTGGTTTGATCATCATGTGTGTGTCTCCCAAACTGCTAGTAGTACTTGTAACCAAACCTAAGCCTGGCCACTACATCAGTCAGTCTGTTCACATTGCAAGTTGCTACATAAACATGTTCACGTTATCATGAACAGGAATTAATAAAGGGGACGTAAATAGCGTGCTAAAAATATCTAACATAGACAGGACTCGCAGCAATGGTTTTAAGTTGGAAAAATTCAGATTCAGGAAGGATATAGGAAAGCACTGGTTTGGTAATAGAGTTGTGGATGAGTGGAACAACTCCCGAGTACAGTTATAAAGGCTAAAACATTGTGTAGTTTTAAAAATAGGTTAGATAAATACATGAGTGGGTGTGGGTGGGTGTGAGTTGGACTTGACTAGCTTGTGCTACTAGGTCAGATTCCGTGCTCCTCCCTTTAAGTTAATGTGACTGACCTGACTAGGTTAAGGCATTGGCTTAAGCCGGTGGGAGAATTGGACCTGCCTCGCATGGGGCAGTAGGTCTAATGCAGTGTTCTTTCTTATGTTCTTATGTTATAGAACTAATCAGGCTTCTAATTGCATTCCTATAATATTCATTTAGATTATTTACCTCTCTCCTAATATTATTCCTCATACTAGACACATATACCAAAGTTATATTCTACATTCTCCTTCTGGGTACTCTCTTCTTTACTAACATATCAACTTTATCATGAAGGAGTAATCCAATGTGTGATGGGATCCATAGCAATTGTACATTAATTCCCATTTGAATAGATTGTCAGTCCATCAATCTATTCAAGATTGATGGACTGACAACATCGACTCAAGGTTGAGGGACTGACCACCTCAAACTCCTCCTGTTCTTCACGATTCTCCTTTGTATTGGACTGATGAAGCCACTGTGTGGCGAAACGTTTCCTCAATAAAGATACCCAAGTGTTGCATATGTGTCTAATTTACCATAAGGGGGATTACCAGTAGTCCTCTGGCTGTCTTCAAGAGGGAGCTGGACAAGCACCTAAACTCAGTATCTGACCAGCCGGGCTGTGGTTCGTACGTTGGACTGTGCGAGGCCAGCAGTAACAGCCTGGTTGATCAGGCCTTGATCCATAGGAAGGCCTGGTCATGGATCGAAGCGCGGGGGCACTGACCCCCGGAACACCCTCACGTAGACTCCAGATAGACTGTTACGACACTCACAAAATAACATGAAAGTCACTTCGGTATAAGAGACTGAAAAATTACAGGAGGATATAAGCAGTGTTTTTCAGTGGGCAGTGGAGAACATGACGTTCAGTGGTGATAAGTTCCAGCTCCTTAGATATAGAAAGAATGAAGAACTCAAAAGAAACACTGTATACAAAACTCTAAGAGGATCGTCAACTAGAACGAAAGGAACACGTGAAAGACTTACGAATAATTATATCAGCTTACCTTTCTTTCAAAGAGCATAAGACAAAGATCACGACAGCCAGGAGGATGACGGGGTGGGTAATGAGAACCTTCAAAACAAGGAAAACAATATCACTGGTGACACTTTTCAAACATCTTGTGCTCCATCATTTGGAATATTGCTTTGTGTTGACGGCCCCGTTCAGGGCAGTAGAAATATCAGAGCTGGAAAAAATATAGAGATTGCATTTGGCCTGCATAGAGCCTATAAAGTATTTAAATTACTGGGAACGCCTAAAAAATCTTAAATATGTACTCACTGGAGCGGAGGAGAGAGATACGTGAGGGTCTGGTCCCAAATCTGCACACTGCCATAACAACATCCTCGAGTGAGAGATATGGGAGGAAGTGCAAAATAAACCCAGAGAGGAGCAGGGGTGCGGTGGGCACAATACGGCTCATGGCTGGGCTCCCGAAGTAGAAACAAAGACTGGAAACTCATCAAAAGTATAACGGTATATCACAGAAAGACAGACATAGCCTGTGATGTCTTTTCTGAGTTTTACTACCCAAAAGAGGTCTGACTTCATCGTTTACGGTATGTTCAACAAAGCTGTTTCTGCTTGCAGCCAGCAGACTTACATAACCACCACAATCATGGCAGGTCTGGTTGTATCTCACTGTATTAAACATTGATATTGCGATTGTTGTATCTCATTTTGCTACTTGTCTACAGTTGGGATTGTTATACCTTACTGGTGTATTACAATTGTTGTGATTGTTGCACCTCGTTGTTGTATTACAGGTCCACTGTTGTGATTGTACCTTGTGTTGTAATTTTTGTACCTTGTGTTGTGATTGTTGTACCTTGTGTTGTGATTGTTGTACCTTGTGATTGTTGTACCTTGTGATTGTTGCACCTTGTGTTGTGATTGTTGTATCTTGTGTTGTGATTGTTGTACCTTGATGTGTGATTGTTGCACCTTGTTGATGTGTTGTGATTGATGTACCTTGCTGTATTGATTGTTGTACCTTGTGATTGTTGCACCTTGTGTTGTGATTGTTGTACCTTGGTGATGTGTTGTGATTGTTGTACATTGTTGATGTGTTGTGATTGTTGTACCTTGTTGTGTTGTGATTGTTGTACCTTGGTGATGTGTTGTGATTGTTGTACATTGTTGATGTGTTGTGATTGTTGTACCTTGATGTGTTGTGATTGTTGTACATTGTTGATGTGTTGTGATTGTTGTACCTTGTTGTGTTGTGATTGTTGTACCTTGGTGATGTGTTGTGATTGTTGTACATTGTTGATGTGTTGTGATTGTTGTACCTTGATGTGTTGTGATTGTTGTACCTTGATGTGTTGTGATTGTTGTACCTTGGTGATGTGTTGTGATTGTTGTACATTGTTGATGTGTTGTGATTGTTGCACCTTGTTGTGTTGTGATTGTTGTACCTTGATGTGTTGTGATTGTTGTGTTGTGATTGTTGTACCTTGATGTGTTGTGATTGTTGTACATTGTTGATGTGTTGTGATTGTTGTACATTGTTGATGTATTGTGATTGTTGTACCTTGATGTGTTGTGATTGTTGTACCTTGGTGATGTGTTGTGATTGTTGTACCTTGGTGATGTGTTGTGATTGTTGTACCTTGTTGATGTGTTGTGATTGTTGTACCTTGATGTGTTGTGATTGTTGTACCTTGGTGATGTGTTGTGATTGTTGTACATTGTTGTGTTGTGATTGTTGTACCTTGATGTGTTGTGATTTGTATACCTTGATGTGTTGTGATTTGTATACCTTGATGTGTTGTGATTGTTGTACCTTGTGTTGTGATTGTTGTACCTTGTGTTGTGATTGTTGTACCTTGTGTTGTGATTGTTGTACCTTGATGTGTTGTGATTGTTGTACCTTGATGAGTTGTGATTGTTGTACCCTGATGTGTTGTGATTATTGTACATTGGTGTGTTGTACCTTGATGTGTTGTGATTGTTGTACCTTGATGTGTTGTGATTGTTGTACCCTGTTGATGAGTTGTGATTGTTGTACCTTGCTGATGTGTTGTGATTGTTGTACCTTGTTGATGTGTTGTGATTGTTGTACCTTGTTGATGTGTTGTGATTGTTGTACCTTGTTGATGTGTTGTGATTGTTGTACCTTGTTGATGTGTTGTGATTGTTGTACCTTGATGTGTTGTGATTGTTATACCTTGATGATGTGCTGTGTTCTGTTGTGTCAATGATGCGTGTGGTTCATATACTGAATTAATTACGATTGCCTCCAAAGACCGATCATACTTACTCTTGAAGCTCTGTATACTGTATTCCTCGACTGAAAAAAGTACTTTCCGACTGTCGTGTGTGTAAAAGATAGGTCAGGTGACATTATTACTCCCAGGTCCTTCACAAGTTACTTTATTATATTTGCTCATTTTTTTTCTATACAGTGTCCCTTTTGCGTTCTTCCTTTCCATATGTAAGCAGATGCAAGTTGTCACCAGTGTCATATTGTCCTCCAGCGCCCACTGGACGAACTTTGATCATCACCACCAACACGACTATCACCATCAAAACACCACAACTACCACAACCATCACCATGAGACCACAACCACCAGTAAAATACCACAACTACCACAATGACACCACAACCACCAAAACATGATAACCACTATCATAACACCACAACCACCACCACAACTACAATCACCACAACCACCACATAACACCACAACAATACACACTAACACAACACCAGATATTTTAACCTACACAACACTGACAATAATGTTAATTAAACTTCCGTGTCTCCCACCTGCTTCTTTACCAGTGACGACAACAACAACAACCCCACCACCACCACCACCATCCCCACCACCACCACCACCATCCCCACCACCACCAGCATCATCCCCACCACCACCACCACCATCCCCACCACCAAAACCACCATCCCCACCACCACCACCATCCCCACCACCACCATCATCATCATTACCACCAACAGCACCCCCACCACCACCACCATCATCCCCACCACCACTATCCACACCATCACCACCACTACCATCATCCCCACCACCAACAGCACCACCACCATCCCCAGCACCACCACCACCCCCAGCACCACCACCACCTCCAGCACCACCACCACCTCCAGCACCACCACCATCTCCAGCACCACCATCCCCAGCACCACCACCATCCCCAGCACCACCACCACCTCCAGCACCACCACCCCCAGCACCACCACCACCAGTCAACAACCTGGTGTGAAGCACAGTTACAGGACACTCGTCACCTCCCTCAGCTTCCTACTCCACCACCATCACCAGCACCACCACCACCAGCACCACCACCACCATCACCACCATCACCAGCACCACCACCACCATCACCAGCACCACCACCACCATCACCAGCACCACCACCACCATCACCAGCACCACCATCACCAGCACCACCATCACCAGCACCACCACCAGCTCCTTCATTTGTTTTAACTCTTCTTATTTTCATGGTGAATTTAGTATATTTGATATCTGCCCTGCTGATTTATCTTACTGTGTATAGTTTTATCTCACTATGTATAGTTTTAAGTAAGTCTATTCAGGTACAGGTACACATAAATACAGTTACACAAATTATCATTCATAAGTGTGTAAATTACCTATGATAACCCCAAAAAGTGGCGTATTTCCATTGTTGTCCTTGTTTTATGTTATTGTCAGTTTTTACTTAGGTTTAGTGACCTTGGACTCTTGTTTCTGCACTGTCTGGTGTGGACTTGCAGAGAGGTTTGCTTCTGCTTACTTAGCACTGAGTATTTGATCAGCTTTGTAAACCCGTCTTAGGCTACGACTGAATGGACGTTACCTCTGCCTTGTTGATGTTACACATGGTTCTGTCAAACTTGGTCTTTGGAGTATACCTGGAGAGGGTTTCAGGGGTCAACGCCCCCGCGGCCCGGTCTGTGACCAGGCCTCATGGTGGATCAAGGCCTGATCAACCAGACTGTTACTGTAGGCCGCACGCAAACCGACGTACGAACCACAGCCTGGCTGGTCAGGTACTTACTTTAGGTGCCTGTCCAGTGCCTTCTTGAAGACAGCCAGGGGTCAATTGGTAATCCCCCTTATGTATGCTGGGAGGGAGTTGAACAGTCTTGGGCCCCTGACACTTACTGTGTTGTCTCTTATCGTGCTAATGGGGCTCTTTTTTTTGTTTGAGGGGATGTTGCATCGTCTGCCAAGTGTTTTGAAGGTACTTGCACACACATGGCATTGCCTAGACCTGGGGGTCATATGCTAGTACTTGCACACACATGGCATTGCCTGGACCTGGGGGTCGTATGCTAGTACTTGCACACACATAGCATTGCCTGGACCTGGGGGTCGTATGCTAGTACTTGCACACACATGGCATTGCCTGGACCTGGGGGTCGTATGCTAGTACTTGCACACACATAGCATTGCCTGGACCTGGGGTCGTATGCTAGTACTTGCACACACATAGCATTGCCTGGACCTGGGGGTCGTATGCTAGTACTTGCACACACATAGCATTGCCTGGACCTGGGGGTCGTATGCTAGTACTTGCACACACATGGCATTGCCTAGACCTGGGGGTCGTATGCTAGTACTTGCACACACATAGCATTGCCTGGACCTGGGGGTCGTATGCTAGTACTTGCACACACATGGCATTGCCTAGACCTGGGGGTCGTATGCTAGTACTTGCACACACATAGCATTGCCTGGACCTGGGGGTCGCATGCTAGTACTTGCACACATACCATTGCCTGGACCTGGGGGTCGTATGCTAGTACTTGCACACATAAGAACGGAGGAACACTGCAGAAGGCCTACTGGCCCATACAAGGCAGGTCCTTATCAAAACCACCACTACCTAAGAATTTACTCCTGTACTCACGACACTAATCAAACCCAGCCCCTCCCACTCATATATTTGTCCAATCTCTTTTTAAAGCCACCCAAGGTCCTAGCCTCTATCACCCTACTCGGAAGATTGTTCCACGCATCTACAACTCTGTTCGAAAACCAGTACTTGCCTATGTCCTTTCTAAATCTAAATTTATCCAATTTAAATCCGTTATTTCTGGTTCTTACTTGGTTCGATATCCTCAGTATTTTATTAATATCTCCTTTGTTTATGGCCATCATCCACTTGTACACCTCGATTATATCTCCCCTCATTCTACGTCTCTCCAGAGAGTGGAGATTCAATGCTCTAAGTCTATCTTCATACGGGAGATTTCTTATACTGTAAATCATTTTAGTCATTCTTCTTTGTATGTTCTCCAATGAATCTATATCCATCCTGTAGTAAGGAGACCAAAACTGAGCTGCATAATCCAAATGAGATCTCACTAGTGATGTATAGAGCTGTAAAATAACTCTTGGACTTCTGTTGCTTATACTTCTTGAAATAAATCCTAGTAATCTGTTAGCCTTATTGCGCACACTTAGGCACTGTTGTCTTGGCTTTAGATTCCTGCTTACCATGACTCCCAAGTCTTTTTCACATTCTGTATGATCAAGCTCAACTTCACCTAGTTTATAAATTCGAGGGATATTTTCATTACCAAGGACTAGTACCTTACACTTGTCCCCATTGAACTTCATCTGCCACTTTTCAGACCAAGACATTAATTTATCCAAATCCTCCTGGAGTTCACTGGTATCCTCCTCAGAATGAATCATACGGCCTATTTTTGTATCATCAGCAAATTTACTCATGTCACTTGCAATTCCTTCAGCATTGCCTGGACCTGGGGGTCGTATGCTAGTAATTACACACATACCATTGCCTGGACCTGGGGGTCGTATGCTAGTACATAAGTTGCTTAACTTGATATTTGTGAGAGTCTAAAGAGTTCTGTGTACATCATGTACACGATCAGTGCAGTGTTGTTATCAGTGTTGTTATCAGTTGTGGGTTCATTAACAAAACGTGTTTTTGGGTATTAGTTCAGTTAGCTGCTACATTTTTAACTATTTCTCATGTAGACTGTGAATATATTTGTACCAGATGTCTTTATTCAGTAAAACTATACATTTTTTACACTTCTTGTTTTACTAAATCTCTAAACTAATGAAGAGAAGCAAGATGTTCCAGGGTTCTGCTAGCAAAACAATGCATGTTGTTGACCTCGCTCTGGTAGCTGAGCCATGTAGGTCTCACCTTAGGTTAGGTTAGGTAAGGTTTGTCAGGAAACAGAACAAATGTTACCTGACGCTGGAGCTTCTGGTCATCTGACCGAGGCCTTCCACTGGTTTACCGGTCCACCCCTTTAAAAAAAATTGTGGTCATGATTATTGTTCTATCATCACTGGCTGGATTTCTCTTTAAGGTTCTAAAAATAGAACCTCTCAATTTCCTGGCCTCATCTGCCTTTACCTTAGTCTTCTATAAAGGATATGTCATCTTACATCCTTTCTTCTGCCTATTGTGTTCCATCTTACATTATTATTTCTGTGTCTTTTAAGCTCGTATTTCCCATCCTCCGCTTATTTTGATTTCTTTATTTTTTTTTTTAATTTATTATCAATGAACATCTTTTGTTCATCTGTCGTGTCAGTATATATATATACACTTGTGTGGTATATCTTTATAAAGCTGGTCCCTTTGCGTGTGACGTCACGGTACCCGCTGACGTCAGAGGCTCAGGCATGTGCACAGCCTATCATAGGCAGACGGCTCACTAGCGACAGGCCTATACAGGTGAACAGACGTGGCTGGACTCTCTCCTTTCACTTACTGTAAATATACCGTAACCATCCAACAAGGAGTATCTTTGACCTCCTATATATCTCTCTCAAGACCCACACGACACATCAGAATACTTGGTAACTTATATTGTTCTTCACTGTCTAGTTTGTCGACTAATACTTATTTTGGTATCATCTGCCTGTGTTTTTATCTATGTCTGCTAAGAGGATGATAAAGAGTAAAGGTGCCAAGCCCGTACCTTGGGGTACTAAACTTTCTGAGCTGCTAAGACTCCATATTGGTTTGTTTACTACCATTGTTCTTTGTGATCACATAAATAATTTTCCTCCCATACATATTCAGCTCATTTATGAGCTATCATACCATGGAGACATTTATCTAAACCCTTTGATGTAATCAGTTCATCAGTCTTTCCAAGGTTGATGGACTCATTACATCACCATTATTTCATTACTTCTGCTGCCTTTGTATTTGACTGAAGAAGCCTACTGTGTAGGCGAAACGTTTCATTAATAAAGATACCCAACTGTTGCATGTGTCTTATTCATCAACTTGTCTGTATTTTATACCATTTGCAACAAAGATAATACATGATGTAAGAGTTTCATTATTTCCTTAATGAACTGTCTGTCTACATTATGTGTTCAACAAATTCCTGTAGCGTTGACGATGGTGGATTGTATACGAGGATAAGCACCAGGGTTTCATTCAACTTTTATTGCAAGTACTTTCATTATATCACTTAATGATATTAATAGTTCTATGTGATGACTATGTGAACCTTTCACATATAGACCTGCTTCTTATTCCCTCTTACTTACTCTCTCACGTGCATTGACATTATATACTGGCAGCCACACCCTGCTGGATAAGAATTCTTTGAGGTTTGTTTCTGTGAACACTCCAAACCTGTTTCTGAGATTATGCCAGTTATGTAAGGACCTTTTTTTTCTCTCTCTCTCTCTGTTTTAGGCAGTGTATATTTATAAAGCTAAATAAGGATAAGTTATTTTCTTGCTGTATCTGTAGTAGGTTCGCCGGTGTTGTCCCGGGCCGGGTCTTTCCCAGATAGTGACCCGGCCTTGGCCTCTCTTCTATCCTGTATGGCTGGTTTTTTCAATATTCTGAGACGTGTTTTTTTTTTAGGCAAGTTCCTGATCTATTTTGCTTGCCAGAATATCTAGTATTCACCCTTTCCCACCTTCTAAGTATTGCTTTCAGAAGCCTCAATAATTAAGTTATACAAGAAGCATGCCAAGGCCTATCTTGGAGCCCCTCATCCCATCTGACAAGCCTGCTAAGGAGAGTGTCCGTGGTCCGTGGAAACATTGGGCGTGTTTCTTTACACCTGCTGTCCCTTTTCACCTAGTAGTAAGTAGGTACATGTGTTAGTCACCCTACACCTGTTGTTCCTGTTCGCCTATCAGTAAGTAGGTACCTGGATGTTGCTCGACTGGTGTGGGTCGCATCCTGGGGACAAAATTAATCTAAGTTGGCCAAAATGCTCTGCATAACCAGGGGTTTTCTATACAGTATGTCACTGGTGTCAGTTATGGTCTGTATACGTTGTATCATGAATTTATAGAAATAAAGATTATTATTATTATTAATTATTATTAAGACTAGTTCCGGAGTGTGTACTTTTTTCATTCCCACATTGGTAATAAGCCAAGAACTAATAAGGCTGGTCGTGATTAGTAATGAAGAAGGCCAAGAACTAAGACTCAACTTCTACAAAGATAACTAGCAGTCAGAACTTATAACAACAAGCTGCAGAGTATAGACTAGGAAAAGAAAAACTACAAATATCTAGCTAAGAACATTTTTGTGGGGGATGAAGGGAAGGGGGTGAACATCACTCCTAACATGTCACTTTTTGGTACACATGAACCATGTAACCTAGGCAGTATATGTCAAGCAAGTATATGACACGTAGGCAGTATATGTGAATCAATGGCATTCAATAAGGTTAAGACTACGGTGCTCATCAGCTGCTGCTAGGCCGAGGGACTGACTACCCTGTCTTCCACTGTCTCCTGTACATATTTCAACAATCTTCATTATTATGTCAGCGTAGTATACTGATACAACCACTGGGTGGCAAAACGTCTACACGTAATGATACCCAGATGCTGCACATGTGTCTAATTCATCAGTGAATCCATCCTGACACCACTCTTCCATGCTTGTAGTTTTGTTCCTGGATAGTTTTTACAAGTCGGACAATGACAATAGTGGGTGTTCACATGCCAAACAAGCAAATCTCAGAATCTTCAAAATCCCAAATAATCATTCATGAATGAGTTGAACAATTTACAAGGCATTAGATTTAGATAAGGGTAAAGAGGTGTTTGTGCTATTTATGGATTTGGAAAAGGGTAAAAATAGGGTGGATAGGGGGGCAATGTGGCAGATGTTGCAAATGTATGGAATAGAAGGTAGGTTATTGAAAGCAGTGAAGAGTCTTTACGAGGATAGTGAGGCTCAGGTTAGAGTATGTAGGAGAGAGGGATATTATTTCCCAGTAAAAGTAGGCCTTAGACAAGGATGTGTGATGTCACCATGGTTGTTTAATATATTTATAGATGGAGTTGTAAGAGAAGTGAATGCTCGAGTGTTGGCAAGAGGTGTGGGGTTAAAAGATAAAGAATCTAACACAAAGTGGGAGTTGTCACAGTTGCTCTTTGCTGATGACACTGTGCTTTTGGGGAATTCTGAAGAGAAGTTGCAGAAGTTGGTGGATGAGTTTTGTAGGGTATGCAAAAGAAGGAAATTAAAAGTGAATATAGGAAAGAGTAATGTGATGAGGATAACAAACAAATTAGATAACGGAAGATTGGATATCAGATTGGAGGGAGAGAGTATGGATGAGGTGAATGTGTTCAGATATTTGGGAGTGGATGTGTCAGCAGATGGGTATATGAAGGATGAGGTGAATCATAGAATTAACGAGGGGAAAAAGGTGAGTGGTGCACTGAGGAGCTTGTGGAGACAGAGAACTTTATCCATGAAAGCAAAGAGGGGAATGTATGAGAGTATAGTTATACCAACACTCTTGTATGGGTGTGAGACATGGGTTGTGAATGTTGCAACAAGGAGAAG
Organism: Cherax destructor; assembly: GCA_009830355.1. NCBI lineage: Eukaryota > Metazoa > Arthropoda > Malacostraca > Decapoda > Parastacidae > Cherax > Cherax destructor. The sequence goes on along the minus strand of WNWK01008549.1, from coordinate 31,804 downwards.
GCTGGAGGCAGTGGAGATGTCATGCCTGAGGGCAATGTGTGGTGTGAATATAATGCAGAGAATCCGTAGTTTGGAGATTAGGAGGTGAGGGATTACCAAAATTATTATGCAGAGGGCTGAGGACGGGTTGTTGAGATGGTTTGGACATATAGAGAGGATGGAACAAAATAGAATGACTTCGAGAGTGTATAAATCTGTAGTGGAGGGAAGGCGGGGTAGAGGTCGGCCTAGAAATGGTTGGAGGGAGGGGGTAAAGGAGGTTTTGTGTGCGAGGGGCTTGGACTTCCAGCAAGCGTGCGTGAGCGTGTTTGATAGAAGTGAATGGAGACAAATGTTTTTTAGGACTTGACGTGCTGTTGGAGTGTAGGCAAGGTAACGTTTATGAAGGGTTTCAGGGAAACCGGCAGGCCGGACTTGATTCCTGGAGATGAAAGTTTTTCTTTGTCGGACCACCCTGCTTTGGTGGGAAACGGCCTACGTGTTAATAAAAAAAATTATTTCGATTTTACCGCTTAAGCGGCTAGTTATTGTGCACCTTATATTCATCCCGTGGATGGTAGTGCAAAAGCGTAAAAGTAGTGTGAAGAACCTGGGAGTGTTAATGTCAGATGATCTCATCTTCAAGGATCACAACAGTGTCACGAGGAAAATGATATGATGAATAATGAGAATCTTCAAAACAAGGGATGCCATACTAATGATGATCCTTTTTAAATCACTTGTTCCTCTCTCTCTCTCTCTCTCTCTCTCTCTCTCTCTCTCTCTCTCTCTCTCTCTCTCTCTCTCTCTCTCTCTCTCTAAACTGGAATACTGTACACTAACAGCTCCATTCAAGGCAGATGAAATCGCAGATCTAGAAAATGTACAGAGAACCTTTGCTGCACACATAAGTTCCGTCAAATACCTAAATTACTGGGAACGCTTGGAAGCATTTGTCTTGTACTCATTGGAGCGCAGGCGAAAGAGATACATCATAATCTACACATGGAAAATCCTAGAGGGACTGGTCCCAAATCTGCACACAGAAATCACTCCATACGAAAGCAAAAGACTGGACAGACAATGCAATATAGTCCCAATGAAAAGTAGGGGTGCCATTAGTACACTGAGAGCAAACACACAAAGTGTCCGGGACCCAAGACTGTTCAACAGCCTCCCACCAGCCAAAAGGGGAATTACGAATAGACCCCTGGCAGCCTTCAAGAGGGAGCTGGACAAGTCAGTGCCCGATCAGCCGAGCTGTGGCTCGTACGTTGGACTACATGTGGCCAGCAGTAACAGCCTCGTTGATCAGGCCCTGATCCACCAGGAGGCCTGGTCAAGGACTGGGCCGCGGGGGCGTTGATGCCAGGAATACCCTTCATGTAGACTCCAGGTAGACAGGTAGCATATGGATACACAGAAGGTCTTGCAACTAGGTCCCAAACAGGTTAACAGGAATACATGTACATTCATATGTAGAATTACTTAATCTGTTGCATGTAAATTTAGGATATTTACTGGTATATTATTTTCATAAGTTATCTTCTATATCATATAGGTTATTGTAATGTCTATCCCTATATTCCTCAATAAGGGGACAATTAAACACACACTGTTCAAGATAGTGACCACAGGGTTGGCCACATACATGTTGAGGGTTTCGGGGGTCAACGCCCCCGCGGCTCTGTCTGAGACCAGGCCTCGTGGTGGATCAGGGTCTGATCAACCACTTTGTATTTAGTTTGATGATCATCTCTATGTCTGCCAAACTGCCACAAGTACTTGCAACCAAGCCTCAGCCTGACCACAAGTACTTGCAACCAAGCCTCAGCCTGACCACAAGTACTTGCAACCAAGCCTCAGCCTGACCACAAGTACTTGCAACCAAGCCTCAGCCTGACCACAAGTACTTGCAACCAAGCCTCAGCCTGACCACAAGTACTTGCAACCAAGCCTCAGCCTGACCACAAGTACTTGCAACCAAGCCTCAGCATGACCACAAGTACTTGCAACCAAGCCTCAGCCTGACCACAAGTACTTGCAACCAAGCCTCAGCCTGACCACAAGTACTTGCAACCAAGCCTCAGCATGATCACAAGTACTTGCAACCAAGCCTCAGCCTGACCACAAGTACTTGCAACCAAGCCTCAGCATGACCACAAGTACTTGCAACCAAGCCTCAGCATGATCACAAGTACTTGCAACCAAGCCTCAGCCTGACCACAAGTACTTGCAACCAAGCCTCAGCCTGACCACAAGTACTTGCAACCAAGCCTCAGCCTGACCACAAGTACTTGCAACCAAGCCTCAGCCTGACCACAAGTACTTGCAACTAAGCCTCAGCCTGATCACTACAACATGTGTCAGTTTGTTCATATTGTAACTAGTTTCATAAGAGTACTTATGAACGTTCATGTTATCGTAGTGTGTTATAGATATACTCAGGTTTCTAACTGCATTCCTATGGCATTCATTTCAATTATTTATTTCCTAATATTATTCCTAATACTAGACAAAATTACATCAATATTATGTTCTACATTAGTCTTTGACTAAGTTTTGAACTTTTTGATGATGGAGTAATTCACTGTGATGGAATTTATAAAAACTATACATTAATTCCCTTTTCTCTGGTTTTAAGTATATGTATATCTGGCTTATGCAATGAGCATGTCGTTAAGTCATTATGAGAGTCAAGGGTTTTTGTATAGAATCAGTAATAATCAAAAAGTTTAGTGCCCTAAGTTTAGTGTTTGTCATTAGGATGGCAAACAATTCAGTTTACAGTAGTGACGCCCAGTTGTTAATTCTTAAAAAAAAAACATACCACGGGTGGGGATAGAACCCGCGATCAGTGTCATAAAACTCCAGACCGACGCGTTAGCCCCTGGGCCAACTGGCTACAATAAGATTCATCCAACTAGGTAGTATATTGAATCTTATTGTAGCCAGCTGGCCCAGTAGCTAACGCGTCGGTCTGGAGTTTTATGACTCTCTGACCGTGGGTTCTATCCCCACCCGTGGTATGGTTTGTTTACAATCGTGTCATTACGATTTCGTGAGTCGTGTTAATTCTTAAGCTTAACTCAACGCAAAACACTAGAATTACGAGGCTACTGAGAAAATGCGCTAACATTTCTGCTAATACCAAATTTGAGGGAGCAGACCACTGTTACCATCATTATGACGCCAGTAGAACTGAGCTACCACTTTAAAGAGAACATGACCACAATATAGGGACGGTTGTGATTCATGTGACTGGCTATCTTGTTAGGAACCGTTCAAAGATTCTGATAAAGTGTGAAGTTAGGGAAAACGGTGTATATTTTTCTGCAATTGTTTTTCTGCCATTTTTGTGAAGTGGAGTAATATCTGGGGTTTTCAATGACTGTGGGATGACACCTGTGTTCAGGTTCCTCTATAAAATAGTAAAGGCCTGAGATAGTGGTTTCTTACAGTTTTCAATAACTGTGGAATACCACGAGCCTGGTCCTGGAGCAAAATGCATGGGCATGCTGTCCATGGCTTCTTCAAAGTTAACTGTGGACAAGGCAACATTAGAAAATGTGGAGATGTTGGCAGGGTTCTGAGTCTCATTTATCAAAAACTCGTTTGTGTCATCGATCTGTAGACTGGTGAGCGACTCACTGAATATAGTTTTACTGTGCAAATTTAAGTGGGATTTGCACACGAGTTAATAGCATTATCAAAGCTTATTGCTTGGGTACCAATGAAATGGGTTGAGCAAATATTTTTGTCAGTGGGATTGGGTTTGAGAAGAACGTGCCCAGTATGGGCCAGTAGGCCTGCTGCAGTGTTCCTCCTTTATGTTGTTACTGTTACTTCAGCATTTCACTAATTTCGTCAGTGTTATCAGTGTTATGTACCATCCCCAACAGCAGCACTGAATGAAGTCTTATTGGGACTTCAGCATTCCACTAATTTCTTTACTGTTAACAGTGTATCATCCCCAACGTAGGTCATCAATAACAGGAAGCAGCACTGAATGAAGTCTTATTGTGACTCAAGCATTCCACTAATTTCCTTACTGTTAACAGTGTATCGTCCACAACGTACGTCACACAACAGGAAGCAGCTCCCTGTAACAACCTCTGCTAGAGAAAGTGACTCTTAACCACGTTTCACTTTCCCCAAAATTAATTTCACTTCTTCAAGCCCAGCGTTCATTTTCTTTGAACCTGGTGAGTCACACTCGCAGAAACCCAACCACAACATTCACTTCAAAATCAACTAATTGGATTTCCCACACTCAACTCTCTCTCTCTCTCTCTGTCTCTCTCTCTCTCTCTCTCTCTCTCTTCTTGGAATTCAATCTTTCACCTCACGTTGTTATTTTTGTCAAAAGGAAAGTTCTTTTAAGAACAGAAAGTCACAATACCTGGAACAACTCATCTTAGTACATTTCGCCCCGTCCTGGACAATGGTCCAGGACGGGGCGAAACGTCGTCACAAGGTTGCTCTCCTGAGTGCGAATTCTGCTGAAAAATCACTTTTGTTATGCATTAATAAATTAATAAATCTAGCACACATATACTCAATATTAATACACATATACACACATTAATAACAATACACATTACAAGTATACACATTAGTACAATATAAAAGTAAATAAAGACTACGCGTTTAGATAAATTGGTTATCACCAGTATACAGTGACCCATCAACAGTGTGACCCATCAAGTGTGATCCATCAACAGTGTGATCCATAAACAGTGTAACCCATCAACAGTGTAACCCATCAACAGTGTGATCCATAAACAGTAACCCATCAACAATGTGACCCATTAAGTGTAACTCATCAACAATGTGACCCATTAAGTGTAACTCATCAACAATGTGACCCATTAAGTGTAACTCATCAACAATGTGACCCATTAAGTGTAACTCAACAATGTGACCCATTAAGTGTAACTCATCAACAATGTGACCCATCAACAGTGAGACCCATCAACAGTGTGACCCATCAACAGTGTGACTTATCAACAATGTGACCCATCAACAGTGTGACCCATCAACAATGTGACTTATCAACAATGTGACTTATCAACAGTGTAACTCATCAACAATGTGACCCATCAACAGTGTGACCCATCAAGTGTGACCCATCAACAGTGTGACCCATCAATAGTAAACCATCAACAGTGTAACCCATCAACAGTGTGACCCATCAACATAACCCATCAACAGTGTGACCCATCAAGAGTGATCTATCAATAGTGTGACCCATCAACAGTGTGACCCATCAACAATGTGACCCATCAACAGTGTAACCCATCAACAATGTAACCCATCAACAGTGTAACCCATCAACACTGTAACCCATCAACAGTGTAACAGATCAACAGTGTGACCCATCAACAATGTAACCCATCAAAGGTGTAACTCATCAACAGTGTAACCCATCAACGTGACCCATCAACTGTGACCCATCAACAGTGTGACTTATCAACAGTGTGACCCATCAACAGTGTGACCCATCAATAGTGTGACCCATCAATAGTGTGACCCATCAATAGTGTGATCTATCAACAGTGTAACCCATCAACAATGTGACCCATCAACAGTGTGATCCATCAACAGTGTGACCCATCAACAGTGTAACCCATCAGTGTGACCCATCAACAATGTGACCCATCAACAGTGTGACCCATCAACAGTGTAACCCATCAACAGTGTGATCCATCAACAATGTAACCCATCAACAGTGTGATCCATCAACACTGTGACCCATCAACAGTGTGATCCATCAACAGTGTGACGCATCAACACTGTCACACATCAACAGTGTAACCCATCAACAATGTAACCCATCCACAGTGTAACCCATCAACACTGTGACCCATCAACAGTGTAACCCATCAACAGTGACCCATCAACAATGTGACCCATCAACAGTGTAACCCATCAACAGTGTAACCCATCAACAGTGTAACCCATCAACAATGTGACCCATCAACAATGTGACCCATCAACAGTGCAACCCATCAACCGTGTAACCCATCAACGTGACCCATTAACTGTGACCCATCAACAGTGTGACCTTTCAGTGTGACCCATCAATAGTGTGACCCATCAACAATGTGACCCATCAACAATGTGACCCATCAACAGTGTGATCCATCAACAGTGTGATCCATCAACAATGTGACCCATCAACAGTGTGATCTATCAACAGTGTGATCCATCAACAGTGTGACCCATCAACAATGTAACCCATCAACAGTGTAACCCATCAACAGTGTGACCCATCAACAGTGTAACCCATCAACAGTGTGACCCATCAACAGTGTGATCCATGAACAGTGTGGCCTATCAACAGTGTGACCCATCAATAATGTGACCCATCAACAGTGTGACTCATCAACAGTGTGACCAGTCAACAGTGTGACCCATCAACAGTGTGACCCATCAACAATGTGACCCATTAACAGTGTGACCCATCAACAGTGTGACCCGTCAACAGTGTGACCCATCAACAGTGTAACCCATCAACAATGTGACCCATAAACTGTGACCCATCAATAGTGTGTCCCACCAACAGTGTAACCCGTCAACAATGTGACCCATCAACAGTGTGACCCATCAGCAGTGTGATCCATCAACAGTGTAACCCATCAACAGTGTGACCCATCAACAACGTGACCCATCAACAGTGTGATCCATCAACAGTGTGAACCATCAACAATGTGACCCATCAACAGTGTAACCCATCAACACTGTGACCCATCAACAGTGTAACCCATCAACAGTGTAACCCATCAACAGTGTGACCCATCAACAATGTGACTCATCAACAGTGTAACCCTTCAACAGTGTGATCCATCAACAGTGTGACCCATGAACAATGTGACCCATCAACAGTGTGATCCATCAACAGTGTAACCCATCAACAGTGTGACCCATCAACAATGTGACCCATCAACAGTGTAACCCATCAACAGTGTGACCCATCAACAATGTGACCCATCAACAGTGTAACCCATCAACAGTGTGACCCATGAACAATGTGACTCATCAACAGTGTAACCCATCAACAGTGTGATCCATCAACAGTGTGACCCATGAACAATGTGACCCATCAACAGTGTGATCCATCAACAGTGTGACCCATCAACAATGTGACCCATCAACAGTGTGATCCATCAACAGTGTAACCCATCAACAGTGTGACCCATCAACAATGTGACCCATCAACAGTGTAACCCATCAACAGTGTGACCCATCAACAATGTGACCCATCAACAGTGTAACCCATCAACAGTGTGACCCATCAACAATGTGACTCATCAACAGTGTAACCCATCAACAGTGTGATCCATCAACAGTGTGACCCATGAACAATGTGACCCATGAACAATGTGATCCATCAACAGTGTAACCCATCAACAGTGTGACCCATCAACAGTGTGATTCATCAACAGTGTGACCCATCAACAGTGTGATCCATCAACAATGTGACCCATCAACAATGTGACCCATCAACAACGTGACCCATCAACAATGTGACCCATGAACAGTGTGATCCATCAACAGTGTGACCCATCAACAGTGTGATCCATCAACAATGTGACCCATCAACAGTGTGATCCACAACAGTGTGACCCATGAACAATGTGACCCATCAACAATGTGACCCATCAACAACGTGACCCATCAACAATGTGACCCATCAACAGTGTGATCCATCAACAGTGTGATCCATCAACAATGTGACCCATCAACAGCGTGACCCATCAACAGTGTGATCCATCAACAGTGTGATCCATCAACAGTGTGACCCATGAACAATGTGACCCATGAACAATGTGATCCATCAACAGTGTAACCCATCAACAGTGTGACCCATCAACAGTGTGATCCATCAACAGTGTGACCCATCAACAGTGTGATCCATCAACAATGTGACCCATCAACAATGTGACCCATCAACAACGTGACCCATCAACAATGTGACCCATCAACAGTGTGATCCATCAACAGTGTGACCCATCAACAGTGTGATCCATCAACAATGTGACCCATCAACAGTGTGATCCACAACAGTGTGACCCATGAACAATGTGACCCATCAACAATGTGACCCATCAACAACGTGACCCATCAACAATGTGACCCATCAACAGTGTGATCCATCAACAGTGTGATCCATCAACAATGTGACCCATCAACAGCGTGACCCATCAACAGTGTGATCCATCAACAGTGTGACCCATCAACAATGTGACTCATCAACAGTGTGACCCATCAACAGTGTGATCCATCAACAGTGTGACCCATCAACAATGTGACCCATCAACAGTGTGATCCATCAACAGTGTGACCCATCAACAGTGTGACCCATCAACAATGTGACCCATCAACAATGTGACCCATCAACAGTGTGATACTGCTCGTATATATTCAGTTAATTACCTAAATTAGTTATAAACTTGAAGTGTGCTCACTACAACACCAGCCTGAGACATACCTTGTGGCAGAAGACTCGCGAGGAACTGTTCTCAAAACTTCACACCAAAATCTATCACTACTAAAACAAGAGACTTTTTGGGAGGTCCAAAATACCTCTAATAAAAAAGCTGGTGTGTAATATGTGCACTAAGACATAACTCAGTAAGTGTAAGGGGGTCAAGACTTTTATATATCCTCAACCATACATAAATTACCAAGAGATTGATAAGTTCTAGCTAATTTCTGATCAGCCGAGCTGTGTTGAAAACGTTATACTGTGTGTTACTAGCACCAACAGCCTGAATGATCAGGCTATCAATCAACATGCCTGTACAGGGACCAGGTCTAAGGAGAGACGACCTTATCCCCCCCCATTCCAAAGTCATCAACAGGTACAGAGGAACAAGGGATGTATAAACAAATAATAGTCAAAGATGGACCAAAACGTCATCATAGTTTGTCTCTCCTGGGCGCCGGTTATTGTTCCAGTCACGATACTGTGACTTTGTTCTTTATTGACAAGAAACTCTGAGTGCATTTACTACCATGTTTCACTACTGCTTCCCCTCACTCTCACCCTCACTCCTCACTCTCACCCCTCACCCTCACTCCTCACTCACCCTCACCCCTCACCCTCACCCCTCACTCTCACCCACAACGCTGCTCAATGGAAACTCTTGAAGATGCTGAACCTACAAAGGAATAAATACTTGACCTTACTAAAGTCTCCCAGCTCCGGCTGACACTACTGAAGTCTCCCAGCTCAGGCTGACACTACTGAAGTCTCCCAGCTCAGGCTGACACTACTGAAGTCTCCCAGCTTAGGCTGACACTACTGAAGTCTCCCAGCTCAGGCTGACACTACTGAAGTCTCCCAGCTTAGGCTGACACTACTGAAGTCTCCTAGCTTAGGCTGACACTACTGAAGTCTCCCAGCTCCGGCTGACACTACTGAAGTCTCCCAGCTTAGGATGACACTACTGAAGTCTCCCAGCTCAGGCTGACACTAATGAAGTCTCCCAGCTCCGGCTGACACTACTGAAGTCTTCCAGCTTAGGCTGACACTACTGAAGTCTCTTAGCTTAGGCTGACACTACTGAAGTCTCCCAGCTCAGGCTGACACTACTGAAGTCTCCCAGCTTAGGCTGACACTACTGAAGTCTCCCAGCTCAGGCTGACACTACTGAAGTCTCCCAGCTCAGGCTGACACTAATGAAGTCTCCCAGCTCCGGCTGACACTACTGAAGTCTCCCAGCTTAGGCTGACACTACTGAAGTCTCAGAGCTTAGGCTGACACTACTGAAGTCTCCCAGCTCAGGCTGAGACTACTGAAGTCTCCCAGCTTAGGCTGACACTACTGAAGTCTCCCAGCTCAGGCTGACACTAATGAAGTCTCCCAGCTCCGGCTGACACTACTGAAGTCTCCCAGCTTAGGCTGACACTACTGAAGTCTCCCAGCTCAGGCTGACACTACTGAAGTCTCCCAGCTCAGGCTGACACTAATGAAGTCTCCCAGCTCCGGCTGACACTACTGAAGTCTCCCAGCTTAGACTGACACTACTGAAGTCTCCCAGCTCAGGCTGACACTACTGAAGTCTCCCAGCTCAGGCTGACACTAATGAAGTCTCCCAGCTCCGGCTGACACTACTGAAGTCTCCCAGCTTAGGCTGACACTACTGAAGTCTCCCAGCTCAGGCTGACACTAATGAAGTCTCCCAGCTCAGGCTGACACTACTGAAGTCTCCCAGCTCAGGCTGACACTAATGAAGTCTCCCAGCTCCGGCTGACACTACTGAAGTCTCCCAGCTTAGGCTGACACTACTGAAGTCTCCCAGCTTAGGCTGACACTACTGAAGTCTCCCAGCTCCGGCTGACACTACTGAAGTCTCCCAGCTTAGGCTGACACTACTGAAGTCTCCCAGCTCAGGCTGACACTACTGAAGTCTCCCAGCTCAGGCTGACACTAATGAAGTCTCCCAGCTCCGGCTGACACTACTGAAGTCTCCCAGCTTAGGCTGACACTACTGAAGTCTCCCAGCTCAGGCTGACACTACTGAAGTCTCCCAGCTCAGGCTGACACTAATGAAGTCAGCTCAGGCTGACACATTTCAATACCACATGTATAGTTGTCATGCAACTATTTATGAAGCAATGTAGTACAACACTGTGGGTGTTCCCACAATATAACTATCACAGATAATAGTGTAGCAGCACACTGTGGGTGTTCCCACAATATAACTATCACAGATAATAGTGTAGCAGCACACTGTGGGTGTTCCCACAATATAACTATCACAGATAATAGTGTAGCAACACACTGTGGGTGTTCCCACAATATAACTATCACAGATAATAGTGTAGTACAACACTGTGGGTGTTCCCACAATATAACTATCACAGATAATAGTGTAGTACAACACTGTGGGTGTTCCCACAATATAACTATCACAGATAATAGTGTAGTACAACACTGTGGGTGTTCCCACAATATAACTATGACAGATAATAGTGTAGCAGCACACTGTGGGTGTTCCCACAATATAACTATCACAGATAATAGTGTAGCAGCACACTGTGGGTGTTCCCACAATATAACTATCACAGACTACAGGGTAGCAGCGCACTGCTGTTATATGCTTTTGATATAACTTTGATGGGTTTCGAGAGTTTATGTACTCCTGCAACCCGGCTTGTCTGGTGCTTGCCTGGTCAACCAGACTGTAACTGCTGGCGGCCCGTATATTCATCACAGCCTGGTTGATCTTACACTTGATATCTTCTGGCTTTATTTTGAACTTCCTCCCATATTTCACACTCCAGTAATGTTGTTATGACAGTGTGCACATCTGAGATCACACCCTCAAGTACTTTCCACCTATACATTATCATCTCTTCTTCTCCTCTGCTCCATTGAGTACATATTTCGGACTCTGAGACGTTCCCAGTACTTTAAACGCTGTGAATAAATACTTTACTGCCAGTGACTTCTTCAGTCCAGTGCAGAAAAAGGTGGAAGATGGGAAGTTTAAGGTAATCAGTCCCTCAGCCTGGACTCGATGTGTTCAGTCCATCAGTCGACTGAACACATCCCTCCAGGCTGAGGGACTAATTACTTCAAACTCCTCACTTTCCACCTTTTTCTGTATTGGACTGAAGAAGCCACTGTGGGGCGAAACGTTTCCAGAATAAAGATCCCCAAATGTTGCACAAGTGTCTCATTTATCAATGCTCTATATGGGTTGCCAATGACCTGTGTAAGTGTTGCAGCTCTGCTAGTTCCCCCAACTGAGTCATCAACACTGAACAATACTCTTAACAAGAGAGCACAAGCAATTTGAAAAGTATCACCACTGGCACAATTTCCCTTGTTTTGAAAGTTCTCATTATCTACCTGCCATTTTCCTGGATGTTGTAATATTTGCCTTAGTGTTCTTTGAAAAAAAAGGTTGATAGACATTACTCCTTTTGCTATATTTGATGATCCTCTTGGGTTTTGCATACACTGTCCCTTTTGAGTTATTTCTTTCTATACGTAAACAGTTGGAATTTATCACCATTGAACCTGGTCTCAGACCAAGCCGCGGGGGCGTTGACCCCCGCGACCCTCTCCAGGTAAACGTCATATTTATCTCCACTGCCCATTGGAAAACCCTGCTTGAGATGACTTTCATGCTTATTTCGGTGTCATGTGCAAAAAACTATACAAAACTGTGTGACGAGTGTTTTAATCTGTCTGCTATGAGAATAAGAAACAGCAGAGGCGCCAGGACAGTGCCTTAGGGTACTGAACTTTTTACCTTGCTAATGATGGATTTCGCTTTGTTTACTACTATTCTGTGGTCTGTGTTAGAAACTTGAAAATCCTTCTGCCTACCTTCCCCGTTATGCCTATAGCCCTCAATTTATGTACAATTACCTCATGATCGAATTTGTCAAACACCTTCGCAAAATCTGAGTATATCACATCTGCATTTTGGTTTTCTTCCAATACGTCCATAATTTTGTAATATTAGTTTAGCAGTTGTAACAAGCATGATCTCTCAGCTATGAAATATGTTTTTTTAGATTATGCAGATTATGTTATCCAGAAAATTGGCGTCTCATCACTTTCGAAGAGTGATGAGACGCCAAATTACAAATACCTTGGTAACACATATACTGTATTATGGTTACCACATGTTTCTCTGCAGCAGGAATTAATGTGAAGACATCTATGTGGGATGTTAAGGTTACTGTACCCCAGGTATACTAGTCTGTAATTTTTGAATAGTACTTACTACCTTCCTTATACCAAGTAGTTATGTCTGCACTCTTTAAGATCTCTGGTATTTCGTCTAGATCTAAGATCTTCCTTCAACACACACAAAGTGCTCGTGCCACTGGTACTTTGTGCTTACTTATAAGTAAACAATTCCACCAAACTGGTCCAGGTGCTGACTCAGCGGCCATGTTTTTTTTTTATTTCTTTTTTCGAATTCAATCGAACATCACCAGTACAAGTTAATTGGTTTACGCGGCTTTCAGATGGAATTATAAAAAATATGCATTCTCCAACCTGCTTTCGTTTAATGGTTTCCTGAACATCGACTCATTTTGGTCTTTTAGAATTTCGTTCATTTCCTGTTCATCCTCCCTGTGTGAACCTTCCGTGATTAACGGTTCAATTGAACAGGTAGTTCTTAACTCGGATTTTTCATATGAACAGAAACATGTGGAATTTCTTGCAATATCCTGGATGGCTTTTTTGATCCCTTTGTTCTTCTTCTGATTAGTACGACAGTTTAAGTTTTCTTTTTATCTCGGCTATGATTATCTTTCCTTCGTTGTGACATATTCACGCTTTTTTAAATTATTCAGTAATACGCTTTGTTTTTATATTCTTCTGTGCTTTTTATATCTGATCTTCTAGGTTTTCTCACTAGTATATGTTTATTACAGACCTTGTGTGCTTCTGTTTAGCTTTAAATAACAAAAAAGTCACAACACCGTGACTGGAACAATACACAAATAACCCGCACGTAGGAAAGAGCAGCGTACCACGACGTTTCGGTCCGACTTGTCGGACCGAAACGTCGTGATAAGTTCTTCTTTCCTCTGTGCGGGTTTCCCAGGATATGTCTGACAGTTCTTCATTAATTTTGTTCCTTGTGATCAGAGTGTTATGTATCTGGTTAGTTCCTCGCTGCAACGAGCCTGGCCCATGGCCGGGCTCCGAGAGTAGAACTCTCGAAACTCTTCAAAGGTATATATGCAGATCAAACCCAGTGTATTCACAAATTTTATTTTGAGGAAGGTTTGGTAGCTCCAATTCCTCAGATCAAGCCTTCCATGTGTATATTATCGGGAATTATTTTCTCCTCCCTTCCAGAGAGAACACTGCAGAAGTGTGGAGGAATTACAAGCAGCTTACAGATTTTATTGTCTATCTTGGAAGTAAACCATCTGTACTCTGTACACTTCTGATACTTCTCATGTTGAACAGCCCTTTATGACCCTTACGGGTTTACCACATGTTATTGAATATAATAATGATGTGTTCTGCAAGGCGAGAGGTGAGGACACAGAGTTGAGTCCTTTGGATCCGGTCTATTATGTTGAAGGTTCTAATGATCCTGTCTATTATTTTGAAGGTTCTCATGATCTTGTCTATTATTTTGAAGGTTCTCATGATCCTGTATATTATACTGGATGTTTTCATGATCCACCCTATCATATTGAAGGTTCTCACGATCCTGTCTATTATTTTGAAGGTTCTCATGATCCTGTATATTATACTGGATGTTTTCATGATCCACCCTATCATATTGAAGGTTCTCACGATCCTGTCTATTATTTTGAAGGTTCTCATGATCCTGTCTATTATTCTGAAGGTTCTCATGATCCTGTCTATTATTCTGAAGGTTCTCATGATCCTGTCTATTATTCTGAAGATTTTCATGATCCTGTCTAATATTCTGAAGGTTCTCATGATCCACCCTATCATATTGAAGGTTCTCACGATCCTGTCTATTATTTTGAAGGTTCTCATGATCCAGTCTATTATGTTGAAGGTTCTCATGATCCAGTCTATATATACATTGAAGCAATGTTTTCCAGTGGGCAGTGGAGAACAACATGACGTTCAATGGTGAAAAGTTTCAGCTGCTTAGGTATGGAAAGAGTGAAGAACTCAAAAGTAACACTATATACAAAACTCAAGAGCGTCACCACATAGAACGAAAGGAACGCGTAAAAGACCTGGGAATAAATATGTGAGCTGACCTTTCTTTTAAGGAACAAAACAAGACAAAGATCACGATAGCCAGGAAGATGACGGGGTGGGTATTGAGAACCTTCAAGACAAGGAAAATAATGCCAATGGTGACACTTTTCAAATCGCTAGTGCTCCCTCATTTAGAAAACTGCTCAGTGTTGACGGCCCCGTTCAGGGCTGGAGAAATATCAGAACTGGAACAAATACAGAGATCGTTTACGGCCCAAATAGAGCCAGTAAAGCATTTTAATTACTGGGAACTCCTTAAAGTCTTAAATATGTACTCACTGGAGCAGAGAAGAGAAAGATACATAATAATATATACCTGGAAAGTACTCGAGGGCCTGGTCCCAAATCTGCACACTGTCATAACAACTTACTGGCACGAGACATGGGAAGAAGTGCAAATTAAACCCAGTGAAGAGCAGGGGTGTAATGGGCACAATAAGGGAACACTGTATCAACATTCGTGGCCCCAGACTATTCAATATCTTGTCAGAATATATCAGAAACACTGCTGGAACAAGTGTAGAAGCCTTCAAGAGGAAACTGGACAAGTATCTTAACCAGCCGCCAGATGAACCAGACTGTGATGGATACATGGGGCAGTGGGCCTCCAGCAGGAACAGCTTGAATGACTAGGCAAGCACCAGACGAGACTGGCCAGTTACTGGTGTCAGCAGTATGGAGAACAACACAGCAAGGCTGACCAGTTACTGGTGTCAGCAGTATGGAGAACAACACAGCAAGGCTGACCAGTTACTGGTGTCAGCAGTATGGAGAACACCACAGCAAGGCTGACCAGTTACTGGTGTCAGCAGTATGGAGAACACCACAGCAAGGCTGACCAGTTACTGGTGTCAGCAGTATGGAGAACACCACAGCAAGGCTGGCCAGTTACTGGTGTCAGCAGTATGGAGAACACCACAGTAAGGCTGACCAGTTACTGGTGTCAGCAGTATGGAGAACACCACAGCAAGGCTGACCAGTTACTGCTGTCAGCAGTATGGAGAACACCACAGCAAGGCTGACGTTACTGGTGTCAGCAGTATGGAGAACAACACAGCAAGGCTGACCAGTTACTGGTGTCAGCAGTATGGAGAACAACACAGCAAGGCTGACGTTACTGGTGTCAGCAGTATGGAGAACAACACAGCAAGGCTGACCAGGAACTAACACACTACAGTCATTCACTTCTCTAAGAACACATTACGTTTCCGGAAACTCGTCTTTACGTCGTGTGCGCGCGCGCACCTGCGCATGACGAAGCACATTCTTGCATCTGACTGTAATTTCCTCTAAGGAACAACATTCTTAGACATTCTTACAAGTGTAATACAACATTCTTCTTAAATAATAAACTGTTAAAATATAAAGGTCATTAATGTTACCTTGATAAGTGACTTACCCATGAACACCATCCATCAAGGTTAGTGGACTGAACACCTCCCATCAAGGCTGAAGGACTGAACACCTTCCATCAAGACAGAGGGAGTGAACAACTATGAACGCTAGGGAAATGAACATTTCAAAATTATAGTCCTGTCCATTTCTTCTATTATCTCAAGAATAATCGCAGAATTTTCATTAAATTGAAGAAGAGAGTTACACAAGCGAAACATCTCGTCATTCAAGATAGCCAGGTGTTGCACATGTGTTATTCATCAGTCAGTCCAGTACAGTGTTTAAGTTGGCACGTAAGTTCCCCAGTCATCTAATAACATGTTTATTTTTTCCACTATAATCTACCTTGTCCATAATTACTATCGCATTGGTTTATCCGTTTCGTAAGGTGAAGTCCAGGATCTTTCTTTAATTCATGGTATAACTTAACAAATCTTTGATGACAATTGTTGTTGTAGAGGTGTGAGCACAGCTAAAACCTCTACAACACAATTGTCATCAAAGATTTGTTAAGTTATACCATGAATTAAGGAAAGATCCTGGACTTCACCTTACGAAACGGATAAAGCAAATCCGATAGTAAGTATGGATTAGGTAGATTATAGTGGAAAAATAAACATGTTATTAGATGCCCCTTAAGTTGGAGCAAAGGCAGTCATGAAGCCTTCCCAGGACACTTCTTCATCGTTATCCTACATAACAGCATGCACACTCGCCCCTCCCTGGTAGGTCCTTCTCAGATCCAACCTACACAACATTCTCCACCTGACACCCCACCCTATATATACTCATAAGAACATAAGAAAGAAGGAACACTGCAGCAGGCCTACTGGCCCATGCAAGGCAGGTCCAATTCTCCCACCGGCTTAAGCCAATGCCTTAACCTAGTCAGCTCACGTACTCTTTATCCAGGTAGATCGTTTGTGACTTGATAAAGCTCACTGTATGGGCGAAAAGTAGTCAATAAAATATCGCATTATACTGCATTTGTTTTTTTTCCATCGAGTCGGTATTTTAAACCATTTATCTGCATGAGAGGTCATGGAAGGAAACACGGAAGTCATGATTTTTCGTAGAGTAGCTGTGTGACCCAGGGGTCAGTGTTACCATTATCCTTTCTCTGACAAGTGGGGGCATAAGGGGGGGGGGGATAATGGGTGTTTCCCAGCATGCTAGAGTACCATGTGCCATGTTTACACTTGCTTAGCATTTTCCTAGTATGAAAAATGAGACCAATTGTCACTAAAGTCTTAGAATTTTGACGAGTTTTATGAATGTTATTGTGAATTATGTCCTGACATGTTGGCACTCTTAGCTCTTTTTATTACCAGTAGCTGGTAACATTGCCCCAGGACATCACTGGCATTTAAACAGGCTAGACCTCTGGATGTCCAGGATGTCAGTTTTTGGACTTCCGTCAAACAGGACACACGTCACAATGATGTGACGCACAATATTCCTCAGCCTCTAATTAGAAATGTGTTCCAAAGGTCTGTTCAGTGATGTGCGTGAAAGTGTACCAATACTCATTTGTTATTAGTGGACTTTCCAGATTTAGGCTGGGGTCCACACTGTTGGAGGTGGGCTGTGACTTCGGGGATATTGCTGAAGCATAAGCTATGTGAAGTGTCTGCTGTAATGATTGACGATCCTCAGATATGATGACCACTCTGCATTTAGCAGAACAGAAGTTATTAGGTGTCTTCCTCATCAGTCAATGATCCAAATGCGTTTTTCATGAATGAGACTCAAAACCCTACCAATATCACCACACTTTTTGATGCAGCTCTCCCCCCAGTTAAAACTGAAGCAGCAGATGTCCATGCATTCTGCTCCAGACCCAGACTCGTGGAATTCCATATTTATCAATAATTTTAAGAAACCATTGTCTCGGGTCTTCAGAATTTTATGGAGGAGCCTGGACCCAGGTGTCATCTCTCAATCATTGAAAACTGCTGGTACTGCTTCACTTCACAAAGTCAGTAAAGCAAGTGAAACAAATAGAGACCAATTACCTAACTTCACACATCAAAATCTTTGAAGGAGTCATAAGAAGCAAGATTGCTACTCACATGGAATCACAATAGTTGCACAATCCAGAACAGTATGGTTACACAGTTGCTAGATTATGACAATGTGGCCCTGGATGCTCTAGAAGAGCATCCACATATGCGACCATGGTGTGACTGCACACAAAAGGAATAACCGGAAAAGTGGGAAGATGGATATTTAACTTTATAACAAATAGAGCCCAGAGAGTAGTGGTAAACAGAGTGAAGGCGGAAACTGCCACAGTGAAATGCTCTGTTCCTAAAGGCAGGGTACTCGTTCCACTTCTGTTTCTCACTCTTATATCCGGCATTGACAAGGACATAAATCATAGCACTGTAATATCCTTTGCTGCTGATGACACCATAGTCTCTATTTGACTGGTATCAGTGGAAGACAGTGTATCTTCAGGCAGAGATAAAGTCTTCAGTAGGCTTCAGACAATACTATGATGTTTAACAAGGAAGAGTTTAGGTAATAAAGACTAATAAGGCTGTAATGGAGTAATAAAGACTGTAGTGGAGGACAGAACAAATTCAAATCATTCAACAGTGAAAGCCCCTTCCAAGTGACTTAGGAATAAATAACAAAAAAAGGCACAATACTGTGACTGGAACAATACACAAATAACCCGCACACAGAAGAGAGGAGCTTACCACGACGTTTCGGTCCTACTTGGACCATTTACAAAGTCACACTAACACACTGGAGAGGAGTATATATAGGCCAGCAGACAGGGACGGGACAAGAGAGGTAGTAGGAAAGGAGGAAGAGAGGTAGTAGGAAAGGAGGAAGAGAGGTAGTAGTGGTAGTAGTAGTTGTGGAGTTTGTCAAATACTAAGAAATAGGAGCACTACTACTACTACCTCTACCTCTCTTGTCCCGTCTCTGTCTGCTGGCCTATATATACTCCCTCATTCTCTCCATTTCTATATCTTCCGATAACAAAATTGTCACTGGAATCAATTTACTATTTATGACATAATTTTGCCCGCTAGGGTATAAATTTACATTTATCCCAATTTAGGCAGAGGAGAAGCTGGACTAACTTGTCTTGTTGCTCAACTGATAGCCACTGGGTTTCTCTCTTACCTGTCTTCACTTTCGCCTCACCAAACTATGTGTCACTACTGTTTACTCTGTCAACAATGAATTCTTCAAACAGAAATTTGGTTGCAGCATGATAAGTCCACTCTCTCTCCAGTACTCGCTAAGTTTAAAAAGTGTTTGGCTAAGAAAATCACCAACCTTCTATGACTGCTGGAACAATAATGAAGGTCAGTGAGACTGTGAGTGTGGTAAGAAACACACTGCCGCAAGCCTGTTGCAACCTGTTGTCACACGTAGGTCTATATTGAAAAGTAGACCTAAAAAACAATTTTAACCATGATATTCATTATCAGTAACCTAAAATTAGTTGGAAAATGATACTCTGGTTTCTGAAGCATTTTGGTTGTTGACCAGTTTAATGTATACCTGGAGTTTACCTGGAGAGGTTTTCGGGGGTCAACGCCCCCGCGGCCCGGTCTGAGACCAGGCCTTGTGGAATACTATGAAACTGACAGCCTTCCCAGCATCAACCCACCAGACATGATCTGGTACGGGTACGTTGATGTTTATACCATACAGAACGACAGCTGGGGCAGCTTTGACACATTCTTTGAGAATCTTAACCATCTTGTTCCCTCTATACAGTTCAGAGTGGAATGGGAAACAATCAACTTCCATTCTTTGATTTCTCAAAACTAGAAATAAGGACCAAGATGAATTCTCAGTTAACAGGAAGCTCTCCCTCACACTGCCAACCATGTTCATCTCTACAGCCAACACTCAATGTAGATCAAGAAAGGCACCGTCTCAAGGTTATTTCTACGTGCACTCAGGATATGCAGTGCCTCAAAGTTAGTTAAAAAAAAAAGAATTCCTTAGAATACAATTCTCCAAATTAGGATACCCTGACTGGTTTATATAACAAGGATAAAGTAACGTAAATATCAACTATTACAAAACCTCAGTTCGCGAAAACCAAACACCATCCAGCAAATTTCAACTCATGGTACCCTACCACCAATGTACATTCAATCGTCTCAACAAAGTGGCCAACATAATCACGTTCTATCCCAACAAACTAGGAAATCTGTTTTCCAAGAAACATTCAGCTATGCAAGACATTCCAGGAGTTTACCAGATACCATGTAAAGACTGCAACCAAGCATACATTGGACAGACAGGCCGAACATTGTATACAAGCATCATTGAACATCAGAGGGCAATACGTTATGTACAAGACAATTCAGCCCTTTTTCAACATGTCAGCAACAACAATCCCAATATTCATTATTGTCACCATTAAACACAAATCACACTGCAACTACAAACGCAAAATCACTGAATCTGTCCTCATAGCAACCACCCCCAATTTCAAAATCTCACAGGGACAATGGAAACCAGACGTTATATCAAAATTCGCCCCCAAGAGGTACATACCAGCGCCCAACCTAATACAGAACGTCAACACGTCAGGCATTACACAGCACAAAGGAACTTCCCACTCAAATTTTAGCTTCACCACAGGTTCTGTCTTCTTTACCACACACTGCTTGATACGTCTCCCCACGCCTCCTCACCTTGTACGGGGTGAGGTGTAACCTTCACTATATATTCATGTTCTCCTTTCACTTACGTATCTGCTGAAGAGGATCCCAGAAGGGGAACGAAATATCTTCAGAGTTTCTGTCTGCATGTGAATTATTTAAATGTATCCCTCAAACCTCATGTACTATATATGCCATCTCTGTACCATCTATGTATCTTTTAAGTCTTGTGTACCATTATGTAATAAAATATACCTATTGGTAAAAAAAGATGGGGTGAAAAAGGAATTGGAATATTCAAACGACTTCTTGAAGAAATCGAAATACTTTTCCTCGAAGCCTTTTTATTCACTTCTCTGAGGCTATGGGTCCCCCAATTTGCACTAGAGGTGGACCCCATCCGAGGATGAGAGTCCCCAACTCAGTTCCAGAGGTGATACCTCCCTATATATACAATAATTTAATAATAAACAAAACGAAATATTTTTTTTTCGTTAGGTTCAGAATGATTTTTAGCGAAATTATTGCATACACAAATTTTCGCTTGCATTATTCGGCAAGAAGAGCGTTGCTATTTATGTTAAAATAGCAAGTTTTACATATTCAGCACCACACACACACACACACACACACACACACACACACACACACACACACACACACACACACACACACAATATATATATATATATATATATATATATATATATATATATATATATATATATATATAAGCTGGCATAAAGAGTAAAGTCACCCAGTAAGTCAGAGGAAGCAATATTAACAAAAGAAATACGAGATACAAAGAATATATGAAAGAGAATGTGTAAGAGTAGAAAGACGTGCAGAACATAGTAGATAGTGAAGAGTAAGAGAGGTAAGAGTCGTGAGAGTGATCATGCTGGAAGATCTAACTTAAGAAACACAATACTGGACCTGGGAGAGGCAAGAGGTTGTCTTGTGCTCCATATCGAGACTATCAGCTGACAAAGATGAGCAACAACCAGGCAGTGATGGGTAAGTAGGCTATCAAGCTGCTAGTACAAACAGCCTGGTTGATAAGGAAAGCACAAGACAAGCCTGGCCCAGAGCCAGGCTGCAGGAGTAGGGAAACTCTCGAAACTCATCAAAGGTAACACTTAGGTTACCTTTGAAACATCTTGCCTGAACACTTCGTAAATTTTATTTTAATCATGGGGGAAGTGCTGCACCTACAGTGCCTGGGAAAATGGGAGGGATTCAAGTTTGATGTGAGAGTTAAGTTCAGATCTTTGAATCAAGATCCCCTCCCTTGAGGGTTCCCTTCCACAGTACGCAATACACACCCAAGTGTTGAACACCATGTGTCTTATTCATCAACTGGTCAATATTATATACTATCTGCGTAGACACCTGAGATTAGGGTAAGGGCAAGGGGAAGGGAGGGAGAGAGAGAGAGAGAGAGAGAGAGAGAGAGAGAGAGAGAGAGAGAGAGAGAGAGAGAGAGAGGAGAGAGGAGAGAGAGAGAGAGAGAGAGAGAGAGAGAGAGAGAGAGAGAGAGAGAGAGAGAGAGAGAGAGAGAGAGAGAGAGAGAGAGAGAGAGGAGAGAGAGAAGAGAGAAAGAGAGAGAGAAAGAGAGTGAGAGAAAGAGAGAGAGAGAGTGAGAGAGAGAGAGATAGAGAGAGAGAGAGAGAGAAACACACGAAGGAATGAGAGAAGGTGAGGTAAGGTGTGGAGGGTTGTCTTCAAGAACTTTCACACACTTATCCACTTTTTATTCACCTTATTGTTACCAGTATATTTCCTACTACTTCCTCAAGGATGTGTCCCCAAGATTTAAACTGCCAAGGCTGACGTCACTGTCTTTTTGTGACTATAAACGTGAGCCCAGGAAGTGCGTCAGCAAAACCTTAGAAACGTCTACCAACTTCCTGAGATACGTTCTTTCCAATTAATAAGGTTTAGTCTGAGGTCGGGCCGCGGGGTCGATGATCACAAAAACTATATGAGTGGCAGGTAAACGTTGAGTGTATATATATATATATATATATATATATATATATATATATATACAAACACTGATCTCTGGCCGACGGAGACTCGAACCTACGAACCTCATGACAAGGTACGCAGTACCTGCTCTTGCGAATTCATAGCATTGTAAAAATCTCTAGTTGTGTCGATGCATGCAGGGGATGAGATGAAAAGCTGTAAGCCTTCCTGCCTGAAAGCTGGCTGCCTTGGAATAACGTCTAGCGAAAGCTGGATGCCAAGGTATTGGACCAGTGTGGTACGGTCGGCAAAGCACTGCGTACCTTGTCATGAGGTTCGTAGGTTCGAGTCTCCGTCGGCCAGAGATCAGTGTTTGTGAATATTTCGCCTGCTCTTGCGAATTCCTAGCATATATATATATATATATATATATATATATATATATATATATATATATATATATATATATATATATATATATATATATATATATATATATATATATATATATATATACGTGCGATTAGGTAAACTTGTGATTTTGCTTAAATAGCAACGCTCACCTTGCCATATAAGACAAGTGAAAATTTGTGATGCAATATTTGCCAAAATCATTCTGAACATAACGAAAAAATATTTCATTGTGTTTGTTTATTATTAAATTAATGTTAACGTATCTAAAATATATTTAGTTGGTTAGGCTAAATTAAATTGCGCTTGTTGTAATAAGGTTAGGTAGGTTTTCAAAGTTTCTCTTGGTACAAAATTATAAATTCTTACATTAACATAAATGAAAAATATATCTTTAAACGTATAAGAGAAATTTTAGAAAGGACTTAATTTTAGATGAGTTCTGCTAATTGACCAGCTTTTACCTAATCGGCACGACATAATATATATATATATATATATATATATATATATATATATATATATATATATATATATATATATATATATATCGTGCCGAATAGGTAAAACTGGTCAATTACCAAGAACTCGTTTAAAATTAAGTCCTTTCTAAAAATTTCTCTTATACATTTAAAGATATATTTTTTTCATTTTAATATAAAAATTAATGATTTTGTACCAAAAGAACCTTAGAAAACTTACCTAACCTTATTATAATAAGCGCAATATAATTTAGCCTAATCCAACTAAATATATTTTAGATAAGTTTACAATAATTTAATAATAAACAAACACAATGAAATATATTTTTTTCGTTAGGTTCAGAATGATTTTTGCGAAATTATTGCATATACAAATTTTCGCTTGCCTTATTCGGCAAGAGCGTTGCTATTTAAGCCAAAATCGCAAGTTTTACCTATGGTAACTAACACACACGCGCGCGCGCGCATATACAACAGGCCTAGTGTCTAATTGACATGTGCCTAGTACAAAATGGTTACACACACACACACACACACATGCAATAAGATCACGGTAAACAATAAGATCACAATATACAGAACAACCACTGTGAAAAATAGTGAAATTCCAAACGATTTCTCACATTATCAAGGAACAGTTCCTTGATAATATGGGAATTACACTGCCAAACATTGTACCTGGAACTTTGCTTTGGTATTGGGATTTTGTTTGTCCGCCTTAGGGTGTTTGCTGTTGTTAGTGACTGTTTTACAACGTTCTGTCTAGGATAAGCTATTTAAAGTGTCGTGGATATTTGGATCATTTGTAACTAAAGTTTATATATATGTTCCCACAGAGTATAAAAGTCATTTCACTCATTAATTATAACTTGAAATACATATATCTTATCATTTGAGAAGTAAGAACACTGTTTTCATCTATAATGAGTACTACTTATTTATTATTGAACTTAGCTACGTATTTCCCTTTGATAAACTATTTTTAAAAAAGGTGTTGAGATTAAATCTCCGGCCTTCCTGGACACTTACTGTGTGTTCATTATTAATAAGAGAATTCAGGCTCAAAAAATTGTTTTAAAACTGGTCAGGGATAGTGGAATTATTTTTTCATTACCAGTTCTGGTGCTGGCGTGGCCATCCACAGTAGACGCTCAATATTTTGGAGCAATATCGCAGGCGACGGAAGTTAGTGGGACATGTCGATTCCTGATCTCTACCTTGCAATCAGGAGCGAGATATTGCCAACCAGGAATGACAGAAGCTTCTGTATCTACTTAACATCAGACTACCACCGCCCACCCACGATAACGAACATCATATCTTCATTATATCTTAAGAAGACATCCTGGATTAAGAAGACATCCTGGATTAAAAAGACATCTTGGATTAAGAAGACATCCTGGATTAAAAAGACATCTTGGATTAAAAAGACATCCTGGATTAAAAAGATATCCTGGATTAAAAAGACATCTTTGATTAAAACGACATCCTGGATTAAAAAGACATTCTGGATTTAAGAAGACATCCTGGATTTAAGAAGACATCCTGGATTAAAAAGACATCTTGAATTAAAAAGACATCCTGGATTAAAAAGACATCCTGGATTAAAAAGACATCCTGGATTAAAAAGACATCTTGGATTAAAAAGACATCTTGGATTAAAAAGACATCCTGGATTAAAAAGACATCCTGGATTAAAAAGACATCCTGGATTAAAAAGACATCCTGGATTAAAAAGACATCTTGGATTAAAGACATCCTGGATTAAAAAGACATCCTGGATTAAAAAGACATCCTGGATTAAAAAGACATCTTGGATTAAAAAGACATCCTGGATTAAAAAGACATCCTGGATTAAGAAGACATCCTGGATTAAGAAGACATCCTCGATTAAAAAGACATCCTGGATTAAGAAGACATCCTGGATTAAAAAGACATCCTGGATTAAAAAGACATCCTGGATTAAAAAGACATCTTGGATTAAAAAGACATCCTGGATTAAAAAGACATCCTGGATTTAAGACATCCTATATTAAAAAGACATCCTGGATTAAGAAACGTCTCAAGATCTCACTTGAACCAACGGCAGCCTTGTTTTGTTTTATGTTATTCAATTAAATACTTTTTTTTTCATTATTATTTTACCTCAAAGTTATATATTATTTCTTTTTCCATACACTCAATCAAGAGGAAGACGTTTCCATGACAACGCAATGAAGGAAAGATAGTCTTAGCCGAGAGAGCACTGATTAGGGGCAAAAACTCAGGATATCGTAACAAACAAAAGAAGCACAAAGGTAACAAAAGGCCATCCAGGATATTGCAAGCAACCCAATATATATATATATGTATGCAAATTCCATGCTAGGGACTACCTGTAGAATTGGCCCCTTAATGAGAGGAGACTCCTATACTGACGATGAACAGGAAATGAATGAAATTCTAAAAGAACATTGTGAGTCAGTGTTCAGCAACCAATTAAATGACAAGATAGAGAATGCAGAAACTTTTTTTCATTCCATCGGAAGGCCCAGCTGACCGACTGTCAGTAATAATCCCATACAGTTCGAAAAAGAAATTGAAAACATGCCCACTCACCTGGACCAAATTAATAGAATTCCCTATTTATAAAGAAGTGCAAAGTACCACTAGCACGAGGCCTCAATATTCTCTGGAGAAAGAGCCTAGATCTAGGTGAAATACAGGAGACCTTAAAGAGTGAAGACAGCTCCTTTGCATAAGTGGAGCACTAGCTTAAAAATTGCAGACTAGTTGCTCTTCCCACATCATAAAAATCTTCGAATGAGTGATAGGATGTCAGATTACAAATTTCATGGACCAGCACAACCAACATAACCCGAACCAGCATGGTTTTAGAGCGGGACGATCATGCCTGTCACAGCTGCTGAACTATTATGACAGAATTACGGAGGCATTGGAAGACAACTAAAACGCAGATGTGATTTACACAGACCTTGCATAGGCGTTTGACAAATGCGATCATGGGGTGATTGCACACAAAATGAGGGCAATAAGCATTAGGGGAAATGTAGGGACATAGAATTTAGGGTTCCTAACGCACACAACATAAAAAGTAGTAAAAAGAGCAAATCCAGCACCAGCGAAGTAAAAAGCTCAGTTCCCCAAGGCACTGTCTTGGCACCTCTGCTGTTTCTTATCCTCATAGAAGACATAGATAAAAACACCCATCACAGTTTTGTATCATCTGCAGATGATACCAGGATGATATAAGCAGGATTTTCCAATGGGCAGTGGAGAATGATGACGTTCAATGGTGATAAGTTTCAGCTGCTTAGGTATGGAACGAATGAAGAACTCAAAAGTGAGCTAAAATTATTCCACCTCTAAATTGGCAGGATGGAACCGTCGCTACTATCAGTAAAGAGAGAGCTGACCTCTTTGCTGAACACTTTGATGCCAGGATGCAAGTTCCTGATCCAGAAAGGAAACCTCCTTTGCTAGCTGAAGCAACTGTGTCAAAGTTGTCAGAGGTGACAATAAATCATTGGACCAAGAAAAGACTGTGGGCCCAGATAAGGTGAGCCCAAGATTGCTAAGTAGATGTGCAGACCAGCTAGCATCATGTCTAACTAGCATCTACCAAAACTGCCTAGCACAGTGTAAATGGACTCTGTGGGAAAAGGCACATATAGTCCCAGTTCACAACGGGAAGAGCAGAGCAGAAATCAACAACTACAGATCAGTGTTACTTCTGTCAATCACTGGCAAGATTCTTGCTATCTTGTGACCGTCAATATGGTTTTATAAAAGGTCACCCAGCTGCTAATCTGCTATGAAACCTCTCCACTATGTGACACCAGTCACTGAATAAATCCAAGATCAGCCGTGTAGTAGCACTGGACACTGCACGTGCTTTCGACAGAGTAATGGCACCAGAGACTCTTGTCAAAACTGTAAGCACTAGGAGTTTGTGCACTATGCCTCCAAGGTACATCGCTAAGAGGTGGTTCTTGTAGAGTCCTCAGAGAAAAGGACGCCATAAATATTATGTATATATTGTTTTTTCATATTTTTTTTATATTGCTAAATTTTTCGTTTATAGCTAAAATTAAAATTTTATACTTTATATTATTGACTTACATATTTAGCTTATATATGTAGGTATGCTATAACAACTATACCTTTCATTGTGCTCGTTGAAGGAGAGTTTCAAGTGGCTGCCAACAGTGCAAACTACCTGTCCGTTTCTTTTGCAGTTGGTGCTGGGGTATGATGGAACGAGTCACCCAACGATGTGTCTGCTGGGTCTGACTCTCTCTCTCGCTGTTCACTGCAGAGGTAAAATTTCCTCATCACGGCTGTCTGGGAGAACGCTCTTCTAAGCTTGTGTTATTTAGACTGTTTTTGGTAGAGTATGTCTCCGTTGGTGAGCCAGGACATACATCTAACTGTATGCCACTCAGTTCACAGAGCATTGGTGATATTTGACATTTTTAGAGGTGTGTTGTGAGAGAGTCTCCGTATCTCTGGTTCCGAGTTCAACTCTGGACCAACGTTGTTTGGGCTTCTAGGCACCGCCGTAGTCACAAAGTGGAAGTGATGAAGCTCCACAGTTAGGGTCGTTTGGACTCCTTGATTCCTTGCCTAATGCTGTGATGTTCACTTCTACTTCCAGCATTACTGATGTTTGATGAATGGGTCGTCATACTGTTCAAGCAAGCTGTTTGATTGTCTTGATGGTCTAGAAGGCCGCATGCGGCCTTCTAGGGCATTAAGTGTGGCCTTCTGAATGAATCAGAATTTTGCATAAGAAATCCCTTTATTTTTATTGAAAATGCATTACCCCTCCTGATTTACTCATGAAGTTGGACTGAATTTGGGTAATTTGGTGAGTGTGTGTACACATGTACGCCTTCCATGGCAGCAAAACTTGAAGGGTTTATCGCACAGCTAAAAGAATTATCAGATCCAGATGCTCTAATTCCCTCTCACTGTTTTTGACATCAGCAAAATCTCTGTGTTAAAACTACTATTTTAAGTGACACTTTGCATAACATTTTATGTATTACTCACGATATTCGTGCAAATGCAACACTGCATCGTCAGTTTGGCAACACTGCTGAAGTTGAATGATGAGACGTTTACTGTTGATGTTAAGTGTGCTAGCTATCACAGGGACAGGTGTGCTAGCTATCACAGGGACAGATGTGCTAGCTATCACAGGGACAGGTGTGCTAGCTATCACAGGGACAGGTGTGCTGGCTATCACAGGGACAGGTGTGCTGGCTATCACAGGGTCAGGTGTGCTGGCTATCACAGGGACAGGTGTGCTGGCTATCACAGGGACAGGTGTGCTGGCTATCACAGGGACAGGTGTGCTGGCTATCACAGGGACAGTTGTGCTGGCTATCACAGGGACAGGTGTGCTGGCTATCACAGGGACAGGTGTGCTGGCTATCACAGGAACAGGTGTCCTAGTTATCACAGGGACAGGTGTTGCTTAATATGTTATCTTTGCGAGAACAAATCATTACACTTTATGAAGATCAGAATCACAACTGTGAATTATTAAAAGAATATTTGTATAGAAATGTTGCATCTGTGTGCAATATCATGTCAATATAATGTGGCAAAAACTCCAAGCGTTTGGAAAAAGTTATAATTCTTCAAAAACCCTTTTTGATCAAATGTAAATTTGTGCTGAAGACTTAACCCAGGTAGCCAAGAGCATTAATGATCAGGAGTCATGTGAATCATGTGAAGAATATACTGTTGTTATAAGCTTATTATGTTAAGAATATACTGTTGTTATAAGCTTATTATGTGAAGAATATACTGTTGTTATAAGCTTATTATGTGAAGAATACAATGAAAGGTTCACATGAGAATCATGACCTGACACTGAGATTAACATTTCAACCTCACCAAGTTAATGTCTCTGAGGTCCTTAAAGAACTGGAGATAGAACTGACTCAGTTCTCACAAGATAACATTTAAAGTTCCTGTCTGATGCTAAGAAAGATCCGACTGAAATCTGGAAAAATGCAATGGAATACCCACAAGTACAGCAACTTGCACGATGAATGTTCCCTTGTTTCTCAAACACTGATTGTTGCCAGTCCACATTCTCCTATTTAACGTAAATCAAGACGCCTTTAAGGTCTTAAATGACGGACACACAGCTGGAGGATCAGCTGACACTGCGGACCTTCATTCTTCAACTAAATATATAAAATGTTTCCCCAAAAAAAAAACAGTCACAACAAAGTCATTAAAAGGTTAGTTAACTTTATAATTTAAAAAAATATTA
Organism: Cherax destructor; assembly: GCA_009830355.1. Lineage (NCBI taxonomy): Eukaryota > Metazoa > Arthropoda > Malacostraca > Decapoda > Parastacidae > Cherax > Cherax destructor. The sequence goes on along the minus strand of WNWK01008549.1, from coordinate 1,894 downwards.
TTTGTCTTGAAGTTATTATATAATAATTAACTTTTTACAAAATAACAAACATTTTGCAGCATATATATCAAATCAAAATTTCTTGAATGCGGCCTTATAAGATTACAGCTAACTTTACTGCGGCTTTATAAGATTACAGCTAACTTTACTGCGGCCTTATAAGATTACAGCTAACTTTACTGCGGCCTTATAAGATTACAGCTAACTTTACTGCGGCCTTATAAGATAACAGCTAACTTTACTGCGGCCTTATAAGATAACAGCTAACTTTACTGCGGCCTTATAAGATTACAGCTAACTTTACTGCGGCCTTATAAGATAACAGCTAACTTTACTGCGGCCTTATAAGATTACAGCTAACTTTACTGCGGCCTTATAAGATAACAGCTAACTTTACTGCGGCCTTATAAGATTACAGCTAACTTTACTGCGGCCTTATAAGATTACAGCTAACTTTACTGCGGCCTTATAAGATTACAGCTAACTTTACTGCGGCCTTATAAGATTACAGCTAACTTTACTGCGGCCTTATAAGATTACAGCTAACTTTACTGCGGCCTTATAAGATTACAGCTAACTTTACTGCGGCCTTATAAGATAACAGCTAACTTTACTGCGGCCTTATAAGATTACAGCTAACTTCACTGCGGCCTTATAAGATTACAGCTAACTTTACTGCGGCCTTATAAGATAACAGCTAACTTTACTGCGGCCTTATAAGATTACAGCTAACTTTACTGCGGCCTTATAAGATTACAGCTAACTTTACTGCGGCCTTATAAGATTACAGCTAACTTTACTGCGGCCTTATAAGATTACAGCTAACTTTACTGCGGCCTTATAAGATAACAGCTAACTTTACTGCGGCCTTATAAGATTACAGCTAACTTTACTGCGGCCTTATAAGATAACAGCTAACTTTACTGCGGCCTTATAAGATAACAGCTAACTTTACTGCGGCCTTATAAGATTACAGCTAACTTTACTGCGGCCTTATAAGATTACAGCTAACTTTACTGCTGCCTTATAAGATTACAGCTAACTTTACTGCGGCCTTATAAGATTACAGCTAACTTTACTGCGGCCTTATAAGATTACAGCTAACTTTACTGCGGCCTTATAAGATTACAGCTAACTTTACTGCGGCCTTATAAGATAACAGCTAACTTTACTGCGGCCTTATAAGATTACAGCTAACTTTACTGCGGCCTTATAAGATAACAGCTAACTTTACTGCGGCCTTATAAGATTACAGCTAACTTTACTGCGGCCTTATAAGATTACAGCTAACTTTACTGCGGCCTTATAAGATTACAGCTAACTTTACTGCGGCCTTATAAGATTACAGCTGTGGGGAATTAAGAGATTACCTGTCTGGGCTTCACCGCCACTTACAACAAATTATCTCCCGGGGAGTGGACCGACTAGTATAATTTTACCGCGGTTACCCCCGTTGAGGCGTGTGAGAAAACTTGCCCCGCTCCTGGTCACATTTAAGGGGACCCTTCGATATTCTCACTCTAAATCCACATCTATCCTTGACCAGTTTATTAAGAATGAGTAACACCAATGATTACGGTATTGTTAAATTTTGTGGACTGTATGGGTTAAGGTCTGACTGATTGGGGAGAAGGAGGAAAGAGTACAACTTAATATCACTCACCCTTTATCCGTGCCATTGCTGCTCACTTGAAGATCCCGTCATTATCATTCCCACCTCAAACCCACATTGTCCCAACATACCTACTGGCCAGACGGTTGCTAAGACAATAAGAGTACTTACAGTGGGGAAGAAACAACATTCTTGTCGCTATTCTTCGACGGATCTCGTGGTCCTGCTCGGTAGATTATTCTTCCGGCAAGACGATGATGTTGGTGGTTGTCTCGATGAGTC
>WNWK01008548.1:0-83729 GCA_009830355.1 Cherax destructor | reverse complement strand
TTTGCCACATTGCTCCCCTATCCACTCTATCATATGCCTTTTCTAAATCCATAAATGCAATAAAAACTTCTCTACCTTTATCTAAATGCTGTTCACATATATGCTTCACTGTAAACACTTGATCTACACATCCCCTACCCACTCTAAAGCCTCCTTGCTCATCTGCAATCCTACTCTCTGTCTTACCTCTAATTCTTTCAATAATAACCCTGCCATACACTTTACCTGGTATACTCAGTAAACTTATTCCCCTATAATTTTTACACTCTCTTTTATCCCCCTTCCCTTTATATAAAGGAACTATACATGCTCGCTGCCAATCCCTAGGTACCTTCCCCTCTTTCATACATTTATTAAACAAAAATACCAACCACCCAGCACTATATCCCCCTGCTTTTAACATTTCTGTCATGATTCCGTCAATTCCAGCTGCTTTACCCCCTTTCATTCTACGTAATGCCTCACGCACCTCCCCACACTCACATCCTGCTCTTCTTCACTCCTAAACGATGTTGTACCTCCTGGCCAGTACATGAAATTATCGCCTCCCTCTTTTCATCGACATTTAAAAGTTCCTCAAAATATTCCCGCCATCTACCCAATACCTCCAGCTCCCCATCTACTAACTCCCTACTCTGTTTTTAACTGACAAATCCATTCGTTCCCTAGGCTTTCTTACCTTGTTTATCTCACTCCAAAATTTTTTCTTGTTTTCAGCAAAATTTCTTGACAGAGCCTCTCCCGTTCTTTCATCCGCTCTTCTTTTGCACTCTCTCACCACTCTCTTCACCTTTCTTTTACTCTCCATATACTCTGCTCTTCTACTAACACTTCTGTTTTGTAAAAACCTCTCATAAGCTACCTTTTTCTCTTTTATCACACCCTTTACTTCTTCATTCCACCACTCACTCCTCTTTCCTCCTGCACCCACCCTCCTATAACCACAAACTTCTGCCCCACATTCTAATACTGGATGTATTTATCATGTTTATATGTTACGTAGCGTGTTTATATAATTTTGAAAAAAATATCATAGATGGATTACTCAAAATGTCTATATCAACATAATATATGACATTTAATGCATCTCAGAGTGATTATTATTGTGTTATTATTATTATCATTAATAATATGGTGTCTTCAAGACTAATAAGACACTCTTAAGTGATTTTAACATGTACCTGCATGCCAGCATAGTGTGTAAGTTTACTTAGGTACAGGTACACATAAGTAGTATAATTATCAGAGTACATATTCCAATTCATTTTGATTAGAATGGACTGAACTTCACATGCATATAAATAATGGTAAATATTAACAGCATGCACTTGGGCAGTGGACAAATCAGTTGCAAAATACTCTCCATCATATTTTATTCAGCTCCTCATCCAGTAAAAATATGGTCATATGAAATATTCATATTAGAGATTGAATATCTTTTCAAACTCCATGAAGGCCGATTAAGTACAGAGGATGCAGTTAGGTGTTTCTTCTTGGTAACACTATGCTGTGGCACTCAAACATAACACTGGCAGTCCTAGCATCTATAGGTATTTGTATGAGCTTAGAACTCAATTCTTTAAGAACCTTTTTAGTGCTTTTGCCCCAGAAGCCAGAGATTTCCAATCTTGAAGAATAAAAACTACAACTAGCCTACAAATTGGAGAAGAAAATGATAGCATTTCAAACTGTTTTGTACAGACCAAAATATTTAGTTTTATATCCAGTTTGTGAGCTAACTGTGATTTTCCAATCACATTATAGATAATGTAATGCTGACACCCAATCCCTGTTCTTTTTGAATGTGTGCCTCTCAGTAGTCAGAGGTGCCACCATGTTGACTTCAGCATAGGGAAGGTAGGTGCTAACCAGGGTAGATAAGTACATAATTGCCATTCTTCAAGAGATATCACATAAACCTTTTTTAGGACACATTCAGGATTACCAGATACAGTGGTACCCCGACTTACGATATTTTTTCATTCCAGAATGCTGTTCAAGTGCCATTACCAAACGAATTTATCCCCATAAGGAATGATGTAAAATAGACTAGTCCTTTTAGACCCCCAAAATTACACTTACAAAAGCATTTAAAAAAATAAACTTACATAAAAGGGTGAGTTTGGGGACCATCGTAAGTCGGGGTACCACTGTACATGTAATGTTAAGAATCTGAGATACTCACTCATTTAGGTTCCAGGCTGTGGAAAGTTTATTCTTGATGGTGCTACTGGCTTCATGGTGCTTTTCATGCCATGAATTTGTACCTTTACAGCAGGGATACACAACCTGTGGCTCTTGAGCAAAACAATTATGGCCCTTGAAATATGAAAAAAAATCGAGCTACCACTGACTTGGTGATGCTGAATACCTTCCATTATAACAAAAAAGGCACAATACCGAAACGTTGTCATAAGCTCCTCTCTTCTATGTGCGGGTTGTGTGTGTGTACCTTCCATTATCTTTATTCAGCTCATAAACTGCACAATACATAGCTTATTTTTCAGTTAATATATACTTGGTGACTGACAGGGTTGTGCATCCCTGTAGATTACAGGCAGATGATTGCCATCTTGTCATTAATGTACCTGTACCAAATAACAACACACAAAGCAAGGCAAAGAGTAACAGCAATACAAAAGACCTGGGTCAACACATGCCAGTGTAGGGAGCACTTATAGATATGAGTCAGTAATCTATTGTTTTGATTTTGTTGCCTGCATTATTTTTGTTTCATTATCATGGAAAAAGATGCATGTAAGAATTTATTAATACAGTGGTCCCCCGCCTAACGAGCAAAATTCATTCCAGAAGCCTGCTCAAGTGCCATTACCAAACGAATTTACTTCCTTAAGAAATAATGCCATGTAGTCTATTTCAGACCCCCAAAAATACACTTCCACAAGCACTTACAATATTATGCTTACATAATTGTACAATTTCCGGGGTGCTTGTAAGGCGGGGGACCACTACTCTTATGTGCAAAAATAATGTTATGCCTTGGTATTTTTTAATAAATTTTGCTCTTCTGTAAATAAAAGCCATTCTTAATACCTGTTCTTGTTTCAGTCATTAAAATTTTAGTTATTGTGTAAATGCAATTTCATTTATTCATTAATAAATCAATAGATATGCAACTCCAATGCTAAAGGCCTCTCATTTTTTCTCGTGAACATTAAAAAAAAACGATCAGTGTGTTTTCTTAGAGATGTGTGAACAAAATAATTTCTCTATGGCTATAGTACACACAGGTAAAAGAAAGAGAGAAAAGCAAGATTTTCTTTATTCATAAGACTGAAAAAGGAGAGGCAGACATGCCAACCTAAATATAATATGGCCCATACAGAAAGTGGATTTAGGGACATTATGTTTTCATCATACTGCTTATATTCTGGTTTGAGAAATATTCTTTACAGCATAGCAACCTTTTATACATAAAGAAAAAGGAACTACAGTAAAAAAAATTAATATAAATATACACAGTTATTGAAACCTCTCTAAAGTATCCATCCATAAACCCATCTGACTATTGTAAATTAGCTAACATTCTGATCCAAAATCTAATTTTCAGATTTAATTTAAACCCAGAATATCAGTGTCTTTTGTAAACTAACCAAAAATTTAAATGCAAGAAGTGACCAACTTTGAAAAGTTAGATGTGTGTTATATGTTAATGACTCAAAAATGGACACGTATGTGATTCTTAATACTACTTCGTCGTGTAGCTCGATACGGGCAATAGGGACATGAAAATGGTTTCTCTCCAGTATGAATTCGAAGATGCTGTGTTAGATTCGATTTATCACCTGTCTGGTATGAGCACTGAGAGCAGGAGAAAGGCTTAACACCAGTGTGAGTGCGGCAATGCTTTACAAGATCACAACGATTCATAGTGCTGTAAGAACACTGTGAACACTGATAAGTTTTTTGTAATTTTCTGCTGTAGGCGAGGTTCTTCCCAACACCTGTAGCTCCTCCAGGGTCAGCAATTTGACTGTCATTATCCAGCCACACCTGTAGGAAATGTTGGTCTTAATAAACAAAAATTGCTTGAAGCAGTCAAATTTTGCTATTAATATAAATATTGAAATTTTTTTTACGCTTTAGTCCAGTCTCTATGTGGCTTAATTTTTGCTATTGTGAGTTCATAATACTTTTATATTTTATAATAGAGCATAGAGAGATGGGGTGATAATTCCACAAATTACCTTTCTTTCTTAAGTCTACAGCTGCATTTTTCAAATTGCTCAGAACATGCAAGAGTGGCAGCAGATATTTGTTTTTACAAAAGTAATATTTTTCCATTGGTGTCAACACACCTCCCATGTAGTTACTGTTTTACTTCTCATTATCAACAATTTGAAAGAGCACAAATGTTTCAAGCTTAAATTAATTTGTATAATTTTTTGAGAACATGTTATTGTAAAAAAATTATTAAATAGAACTGTACAAATATGACACTGATCTGAACATAATTCTACTTTAACATGTATTATTCTATGATTACATGCAAACAAAATGCTTATTATATTTTTCATTTTAAGAACTTTTATAATAAACAGGAAAAGCTAAAAGTTGATCATCTTTTCAATATCATGATTATTTTTTATCTATAAAGTAAATATATACAGCATACAGTGAAATGCATATATGCACTTACAATATTTCTAATATCAGTGGACATGTCGGCGGATGGGTCTATGAAGGATGAGGTGAATCATAGAATTGATGAGGGAAAAGGGTGAGTGGAGCACTTCGGAGTCTGTGGAGACAAAGAACCTTGTCCATGGAAGTAAAGAGGGAATGTATGAGAGTATAGTTATACCAACGCTCTTATATGGGTGTGAAGCATGGGTGATGAATGTTGCAACGAGGAGAAGGCTGGAGGCAGTGGAGATGTCATGTCTGAGGTCAATGTGTGGTGTGAATATAATGCAGAGAATTCGGAGTTTGGAAATTAGGAGGAGGTGCGGATTACCAAAACGATTGTCCAGAGAGCTGAGGAGGGGTTGTTGAGGTGGTTTGGACATGTAGAGAGAATGGAACGAGACAGAGTGACTTCAGAGTGTATGGATCTGTAGTGGAGGGAAGGCGGGTAGGGGTCGGCCTAGGAAAGGTTGGAGGGAGGGTAAGGAAGTTTTGTGTGCGAGGGCTTGGATTTCCAGCAAGCATGTGTGAGCGTATTTGATAGGAGTGAATGGAGGCATATGGTTTTAATACTTGACGTGCTGTTGGAGTGTGAGCAAAGTAACATTTATGAAGGGATTCAGGAAACCGGCAGGCCGGACTTGAGTTCTGGAGATGGGAAGTACAGTGCCGGCACTCTGAAGGAGGGGTGTAAATGTTGCAGTTTTATAACTGTAGTGTAAAGCACCCTTCTGGCAAGACAGTGATAGAGTGAATGATGATGAAAGTTTTTCTTTTTCGGGCCACCCTGCCTTGGTGGGAATCGGCCGATGTGTTAATAAAAAAAAAAAAATAATAAAAAAAAAATATGAAGAGCAATCACTGTTCCTAATTTTTTGTCAATGAAGCTGAGAATTCTTTTTTATAAGTGTGTACTATATAAATTGTACTGTTTTGAGGGAATATAAATTTATGATGATACTAGGAGAAAAAAAAATGAGAAGACAACTTCCAAGCTGTTCATGCGATGGCAGGTCCCTGCATAGAAATCATGAGAATGATAAAGGCACTTGGTGCAGAGCAAACTTTTATTATAGATGACATTTTACCCTGGATAAAGCTCTACCAACAGTGTCTTTTCAAAATATAGTGCATTTGTATAGAATATTTTTATTTATTTTTATACGTGTTGACAATACCTGCCACCCTGCAGAAATCATGAGATTCCTTGCCAGTGGACTTTTTTTTTTTGTTGCCATTATAGGCACTTAACCCTTTAATTGTCCAAACGTAGATCTACGTTGTTACCGCTAGTGCTCCAAATGTAGATCAACGTTTTATTTTTCCTGACTCCAAATTTGGCATGATTGGCCTGAGATGCCTGGTCAGTATAGAAGGGAAGGTCTTGATTACACTTGGTGTCTGGTTTAAGGCTGGTTTCTATTTGATTATAATAATAATTAAGCACTCTTAAAGGTTTTGGTATGCACCACTGTATTAAAAAAATCTGGGACCACTTAGTACCTTGTGGGAGCACCAGTTCAATTGAGTGCCAGTTAGAGCAAACAGCGTGGCAAACACCAGGGATTCACTGATGTCATGTCGTATTAACACTCCCCTTTTAAGAGGAAAGTGATGTTGACCCTGAATTTAGTGGCTTTGAGACGGATGTGGCCACAAGTGGTCGAGGAAATATAAAAAAACCTTGATAATAACCCATGTGCAACATTTCTGGAACATCCTTTCATTTCTGATACCACTGGTAGTGTCATCCTGCCAGAATGTCCTATAACCTATGCCCTAATTAAAGAGAAACGATTCTGGAACATGTGTAATATGTGTTTGGCAGGCCGGCCTCCTGGCTGGGTGGCCGGCTGAATGGCTGGCTGGCTGGCTGATTGACTTTGGCTGTCTGTATATCCATCTCTGTCTGTCTGCCTATCTCTGTTTCTACCTCACAGATACACATAAGTACAGTACAGCTATTATACATAGTGTAAATTATCTAGGATAACCCAAAAAATGCAGACAAGTGCTATACTGTGCTTGTAGATATAATGCATAATAAGCATGACTGGCAGGTAATACGCATTTTCACTTGATCAGGAATCAAGACGTGACGACTCTGCATTGTGTGTAATACGTACCTGTTTTTTTATGAGCAGCTCTCTCTCTGAGACAGAAAGAGAGACAAGCAGATAGAGACAGGAAGACAGACACACAGGCAGACAGAAAGACAGATAAGCAGAGACAGAGCTAGACAAACAGACATACAGATAGATAGACAGACAGACAGACATGTTTATATATAACAGTGAAAACAAATAAAGCCAAGGCAGTGCACAATCATCAACTGTCACTCCACTGCTGCACTCTCAGCAGTGGAGTGACACTCATCTTCCACCATGCTTCAAGGAGTTTCTTATATTCTCCAGCATATCTAAAATATTGCTGGTACCTATAAATACTTTGTATATATTTCTAGACAATAGTATGTGATGAAGACAGGTGAAAATGTTCACCTCTCAGTGTGTTTGTGACTATTTGAGTACTATTTCAGAACCTAATATTAGTGTCAGAACAAAGATTGGCTATGAAATCACAAGAACTACTACAAATTGTAAAAATCAGAACATAAAAATGATATAAATTAATATAAAAGCGATAAAAAAAGGTATATCGGCAACATTTCTGCAAGCAGTAGGATCCATGTTGCCATCAGGTGAGCATCCAGTGCCAACTTCACGGTCTTATATCTCAGTAAGTACTGACCCTAAAAATTTTTTTTTGGTTTTATTACCCACAGAAAATTATCCTCTTATTTAATTTTTTTTTTTTCAAAATATTTGGAGCGCTGGCAGTGAAAACGTTTGGACAGTTTAACCCTTTGACTGTTTCGTCATATATATATGTCTTACGAGCCAATGTGTTTGACGTATTAAAACGCATAAATTCTAGCGGCTTCAAATCAAGCAGGAGAAAGCTGGTAGGCCCACATTTGAGAGAATGGGTCTCCATGGTCAGTGTGCACCATATAAAAAAAATCGGGCAGCCAGATGTGCATTGTGGGAATGCCATTTCAGTAGTCCTTGTTCAGCATGCCTAGCGGTAAGAATTATCTGACTCCTTGGCGCATCTAGGACTCTTCTATTTCCCAGTGATAGCTCTAACACAGATGGAAGTGTCTCTGAAGATGAATTTCATGGTTTTGAGGAGTTTGAGACTGAAAGCAATACCCAGGATTCCAGAAGGAAGGAAGGAAGGAAAAGGAAGAAAGTAAGGAAGGAAGAAGGAAGAAGAAAGAAAGAAAGGAAGGAAGAGATGAGAGGAAGGAAGGAAGGAAAGAAGAAGTAAGGAAGGAGGAAAGGAAGGAAGGAAAAAAGAAGTAAGGAAGGAGGAAAGGAAGGAAGAAACGAAGGAATTAAGAATGGAAGAAAGAAAGGAAGGAAGGAAGAGATGAGAGGAAGGAAGGAACGAAAGAAGTAATATTTTTTTTTTATTGTTGGTTTGTGTAAACAAGTTTTGTAAACAATATAATGATACTAATGTTTGTGTGATTATTGTGTTGCATACAACGAGTGTATATATATATATATATATATATATATATATATATATACATTGCACCTTACTTTGGTCTCACAGGCCACACAAGTTACGTGAAAAAATAAAATAGTGAAAAAAACAAGAAACCTTTGAAAGGAAGTAAACCAAAGTTTACCAGGTGAGCGGCATTCACCGCTGTTGCCATACGTGGCTCATTTTTTGCCAACTTTACGTCTCTATATCTCAGTAAATACTGATCGCAAAAATTTTTGGGGGCTTTAAAGAATTAGAAAAATAATCTTAACATTTTGATAAGAATTTTTTTTTTTTTTTTTTTAATATTTTGTGACACCAGGAGACACTTCAGGATTTGGGGTTGCGACAGTCAAAGGGTTAAGGATTAAGAGTATTATTTATTTGGGCAAAATAATACTATACAGTGGTCCCTCGGTTTTCGCCGAAAATTCATTCCAGAATGCTGCTCAAGTGCCATAACGGAACGAATTTACTTCCTTAAGAAATAATGTCACGTAGGTTAGTCTATTTCAGACCCCCAAAAATACACTTGCAACAGCACTTACAAAAATACACTTACATAAATGTTCAAGTTTGGAGATGCACGAAAACCGAGGGACCACTGTATACAGTGGACCCCCGGTTTACGTACTGCTCCAAACTCGAACAATTATATAAGTGTATTTTTGTAAGTGCTTGTGTAAGTGTAATTTTTAGGGTCTAAAAGGACTAATCTAATTTACTTTATTTCTTATGGGAACAAATTCGTTCAGTAACGGCACTCGAACAGCATTCTGGAACGAATATGGCCGTTAACCAGGGGTCCACTGTATGTATATATATATATATATATATATACTATATATATATATATATATATATATATATATATATATATATATATATATATATATATATATATATATATATTTATATATATATATATACAGTGGTACTCGACTTACGATATTTTTTCATTCCAGAATACTGTTCAAGTGCCATTACCAAACGAATTTATCTCCATAAGAAATTATGTAAAATAGACTAGTCTTTAGACCCCCAAAATTACACTTACAAAAACATTTAAAAAAATCAACTTACATAAAAGGGTGTGTTTGGGGACCATCGTAAGTCGGGGTACCACTGTATATTTATATATATATATATACAGTGGACCCCGGTGTTCGTCCATTTTCGTAACAGAATGTAGTTCTAAGTGCCATTACCAACGATTTATTCCTTAAGAAATAATGTAAAGTAGACTAGTCTTTTAGACCCCAAAACTACACTTATAAAGATTTAAAAATACACTTACATAAAAGGGCGTGTTTTGAGCAGGACAAACACCGGGGTCCACTGTACAGTGGTCCCTCGGTTTTCGTGCATCTCCAAGCTCGAACATTTATGTAAGTGTATTTTCGTAAGTGCTGTTGCAAGTGTATTTTTGGGGGTCTGAAATAGACTAACCTACGTGACATTATTTCTTAAGGAAGTAAATTCGTTCGGTAATGGCACTTGAGCAGTATTCTGGAATGAATTTTCCGCAAAAACCGAGGGACCACTGTACAGTGGACCCTCGGAAATCGAGCACTCCAAACTCGCCCTTTTATGTAAGTTTATTATTGTAAGTGCTTTTATAAGTGTATTTTTGGGGGTCTGAAAGGGACTGATCTAATTTACATCATTCCTTATGGGAATAAATTCGTTTCGTAACAGCACTTGAACAGCATTCCGGAATGAAGAATGTTCAAAACTCGGGGGTCCACTGTACAGTGGTACCTCTACTTACGAGCCTAATTCGTTTCAGACGGCTATTCAAGTGCCAATACCGAAGGAATTTTTTCTCATAAGAAATAATGACAATTAGATTAATCCATTTCAGACCCCCAAAAATACACTGACAAAAGCACTTACAAAAATACACTTACATAATTGTTCGAGTTGGGAGCTGCTCGTAAGTAGAGGTACCATTGTGTGTGTGTATATATATATATATATATATATATATATATATATATATATATATATATATATATATATATATATATATATACAGTGGTACTCGACTTACGATGGTCCCCAAACTCACCCTTGTATGTAAGTTTATTTTTTAAATGCTTTTGTAAGTGTAATTTTGGGGGTCTAAAAGGACTAGTCTATTTTACAACATTTCTTAAGGAGATAAATTCGTTTGGTAATGACACTTGAACAGCATTCTGGAATTAAAAATATCGTAAGTCGAGGTACCACTGTATATATATATATATACAGTGGTACCTCGACTTACGATGGTCCCAAACTCACCCTTGTAAGTAAGTATATATATATATATATATATATATATATATATATATATATATATATATATATATATATATATATATGGGATCTGCGTTTATGATTTTTTCTTAATAATGTACAACGTGCACAGAGTATATTTATTCCCAGAGAGAATTTAGGTCAAATAATAACGATCCCAAATGGATTAACAGGAGGCTAAAACATCTATTAGGGGAGAAAAGAGGAATTTATAGGCGCATCAAAAGAGGAACATAAGAACATAAGAAAGGAGGAACACTGCAGCAGGCCTGTTGGCCCATACTAGGCAGGTCCTTCACAATCCGTCCCACTAACAGAATATTTGCTCAACCCAATTTTCAATGCTACCCAAGAAATAAGCTTTGACAATTCTACCCACTCATGCGCGAGTCCCACTCAAATCCAACCCCTCTCACTCATGAATTTATCCAACCTAAATTTGAAACTACCCAAGGTCCTAGCTTCAATAACCCTACTAGGCAGACTGTTCCACTCATCAACTACCCTATTTCCAAACCAATACTTTCCTATATCCTTTCTAAATCTAAACCGACCTCCAGGCTTGGATCAAGATAGAGGGAGACTTCTTTGGGACGAAATTGTTAGGGCATCTAGACACAATAACGTAGTGATAGTAGGGGATTTTAACTTTAGTCAAATTGACTGGACTTCTTTGACCGGAATCTGGAGTCCAGTGACTTTATGGAAGTAGTTCAGGACTGTTTTCTGAAGCAGTGTGTGACGGAGCCTACCAGAGGTAATAATTTGCTCGACCTAGTCTTGTCAAATAAAGAAACCCTTGTAAATAATCTGGAGATCACTGAAGAGCTTGGCGCAAGTGATCACAAATCCATTACTTTTAATATTACCTGGGAGTACGAGAATAGGGATAATACGGTAAAAGTTCCTGATTTTCGTTCTGCCGACTATACTGGACTTAGAGAACACCTGTCTAATCTCGACTGGGGTAATCTAGCTAACGATTACGATGGGATCTGCGTTTATGATTTTTTCTTAATAATGTACAACGTGCACAGAGTATATTTATTCCCAGAGAGAATTTAGGTCAAATAATAATGATCCCAAATGGATTAACAGGAGGCTAAAACATATATTAGGGAGAAAAGAGGAATTTATAGGCGCATCAAAAGGGAGATGTTAACCTTATTGACCAATATGTTCAGTTGAAAAGAGAAGTAAAAAAAGGGATTAGAAAGGCTAAAGGTGACTATGAGATTAACCCTTTGACTGTTTCGGATGTATATTTACGTCTTACGAGCCAATGTTTCGGACGTATTTATACGCCTAAATTCTAGCGGCCTCAAATCAAGCAGGAGAAAGCTGGTAGGCCCACATGTGAGAGAATGGGTCTGTGTGGTCAGTGTGCAGTATAAAAAAATTCTGCAGCAAGCAGTACATAATGAGAAAAAACTCCGACCGTTTTTTAATTAAAACGCCGTCTTTGAGGTGTGTTTTCGTATAGTATTTATGGTTGTATTCTCTTTTTCATGGTCTAATTTGATAGAATGGGAAACATATTACAGGAATAGAGATGATTTTGATTAGTTTCATGATGTAAACGATCTTGAAATTGAGCTCAAAGTAGCGGAAATGTTCGATTTTGCCAATGTTCAAAGTAAACAAATCACACCATGCGTCCAATACACATCACCTGGTGAGTCTAATATTCTTTCACAAGTGCACAGATATTATTTATACAGTTTTTACAATAATGCAATAGTCTGCATAACAATAAATCTTCTATTTTTGTATGAATAAAAATCAAAATAGAAAGCAAGAGTAATGTAAGAGGGCCTAAAGACATGACTAATGAACAGATAACATCTTATTTTAGTGCTAGGGATGTCTGCATTGTTTATTCTGGACCCTATTTTGAAATTGACATCTTTTTATTTTGCATGAAATTGCGAAATTGCCATTTTCTGACCACTTTATTGGGTAGTTGAAATCGGTAAATTGGTGATTTCGTGTACTCAATCGATAGAACAAATGGAGTTCTAAAGAAATAGCTATGAGTTTGGTCGACTGTCCCAATGGAATTGGCCTAAAATAGGGCTCAAAGTCGGCGAAATCGCCGATGCGTATATATCACTGACATCGCTAACTTTGCGAGAGCGTAATTCCGTAAGTTGTCAATCAAATTTCATACTTTTGGTGTCCTTACAATCGGGAAAAGATTCTCTATCATTTCATAAGAAAAAATAATTTTTTTTTTTTTCCAAAATTTTCCGACATAGAATGACAGTTTCAGAATGGGGCCTCTGACAGTCAAAGGGTTAAGGTTGCTAATGAATCAAAGACTAATCCAAAAGGGTTCTTTCAAGTGTATAGGACGAAGGTGAGGGAAAAGGTAGGACCTCTGAAAATTGGGAATGGACAGCTGACGGATAACGAACTGGAAATGTGTTCTCTATTTAATGACTATTTTTTGTCAGTCTTTACACAAGAAGACGTAAATGAGATTCCAGAAATTAACAATTATTCAGTTCCTGAAGAATTCAAGTTAACTAATATTACTGTCACGAGGGACATGGTTATCAAACAGATAGATAAACTGAAGCAAAATAAGTCCCGGGACCCGACGAGTTGTTTTCCAGGGTACTTAAAGAATGCAAGATGGAACTTAGTCAGCCATTAACGAATGTGTTTAATACGTCCATCCTAACTGGTATTGTGCCAGAGATGTGGAAGATAGCTAATGTAGTTCCTATATTCAAATCAGGGGATAAGTCAATTCCATCAAATTACCGTCCAATAAGCCTCACATCTATAGTAGGCAAATTATTAGAATCAATTATAGCTGATATTATTAGAAGTCACCTTGAAGAACATAATTTGATTAATGAATCTCAGCATGGGTTCACGAGAGGTCGTTCCTGCCTAACAAATTTACTGACGTTTTTCAATAAAACATTTGAGGCAGTAGACAGTGATAAAGAATATGATATAGTTTACTTGGATTTCAGTAAGGCCTTCGATAGAGTACCTCACAAGAGACTCTTAACCCTTTGGGGGTCGACAGGCCTTCTCAGGAAAGTGTTCCTGGGGTCGAAAAATTTTTGGAAAAAAAAAAATTTTTTTTTTCTTATGAAATGATAGAGAATCTTTTTCCGATCATAACGCCACCAAAATTATGAAATTTGATCGAAAACTAACGGAATTATGCTTTCGCGAAGTTATCGGTAGCCGTGACACTTACGCATCGGCGATTTTGCCCACTTTGAGCCCTATTTTCGACAAATTCCAATGTTTCAGTCTCCTAAAACTATAGCTATTTCGATAGAACTTTATTTTGTCTATCGATTGAGTACATGAAACTGCCTATTTACCAATTTCATCTACCCAAAATAGTGGTCAGAGAATGACAATTTTCCAATTTCAAACAAATTTCAAACGATGCCAATTTCAAAATAGGGTCCAGAATAAACAAGGCAGACATTCCTGGCACTAAAATAACATGTTCTATGTTCATTAGTCACGTCTCCAGGCCCCTGTTCCATTACTTTTGCTTTTCATTTTGAATTTTTATTCTCACAAAAAATAGAAGATTTACTGTTATGTATACAACTGCATCATTGTAAAAATGGTACAAATAATATCAGAGCACTTGTGCATGAATATAAGACTCGCCAGTTGATGTGTATTGAGGCATGGTGTGATTTGTTTACTCTGAACATCGTCAAAAATCGAACATTTTCGCTACTTTAAGCTCAATTTCAAGGTACTTGTCATTGTCATACCAATCAAAATCATCTCTATTTCTGTAATATATCTTCCATTCTATCAAATGAGACCAAGAAAACGAGAATACATCAATATATACCATACGAAAATCGACTGCAAAGTCGCTGTTTTAATAAAAAAAAACGGTCAGAGTTTTTTTTCTCATTATGCAGTGTGTACTGCAGGATTTTTTTATACTCAAGACACTGACCACACAGACCATTCTTTCATATGTATGCCTACCAGACGTTTTCTGCTTAAATTGAGGCCGCTAGAATTTGGGCGTACTAGTACGGCACCAACCCCTGCTCGTAAAACGTACTAGTACGGCACCGACCCCCAAAGGGTTAAGAAAGGTGGCAGCTCATGGTATAGGAGGTAAAGTTCTAGCATGGATAGAGGCATGGCTTACCAATAGAAAGCAGAGAGTTTCCATTAATGGGGTCAAATCTGAATGGGGATTAGTCACAGTGGCGTTCCACAAGGATCAGTTTTAGGCCCATTGTTGTTCATAATTTACATAAATGACCTTGATGAAGGAATTGCAAGTGACATGAGTAAATTTGCTGATGATACAAAAATAGGCCGTATGATTCATTCTGAGGAGGATACCAGTGAACTCCAGGAGGATTTGGACAAATTAATGTCTTGGTCTGAAAAGTGGCAGATGAAGTTCAATGTGGACAAGTGTAAGGTACTAGTCCTTGGTAACAAAATATCCCTCGAATTTATAAACTAGGTGAAGTAGAGCTTGATCATACAGAATGTGAAAAAGACTTGGGAGTCATGGTAAGCAGGAATTTAAAGCCAAGACAACAGTGCCTAAGTGTGCGCAATAAGGCTAACAGATTACTAGGATTTATTTCAAGAAGTATAAGCAACAGAAGTCCAAAGTTATTTTACAGCTCTATACATCACTAGTGAGACCTCATTTGGATTATGCAGCTCAGTTTTGGTCTCCTTACTACAGGATGGATATAGATTCATTGAGAACATACAAAGAAGAATGACTAAAATGATTTACAGTATAAGAAATCTCCGTATGAAGATAGACTTAGAGCGTTGAATCTCCACTCTCTGGAGAGACGTAGAATGAGGGGAGATATCATCGAGGTGTATAAGTGGATGATGGGCATAAACAAAGGAGATATTAATAAAATACTGAGGATATCGAACCAAGTAAGAACCAGAAATAACGGATTTAAATTGGATAAATTTAGATTTAGAAAGGACATAGGCAAGTACTGGTTTCGAACAGAGTTGTAGATGTGTGGAACAATCTTCCGAGTACTGTGATAGAGGCTAGGACCTTGGGTGGCTTTAAAAAGATTGGACAAATATATGAGTGGGGAGGGCTGGGTTTGATTGGTGTCGTGAGTACGGGAATAAATTCTTAGGTAGTGGTGGTTTTGATATGGACCTGCCTTGTATGGGCCAGTAGGCCTTCTGCAGTGTTCCTCCATTCTTATGTTCTTATGAGAGGCAGTCTATATGCATAAATATCAGCTGGGCATTAATGAAGGCACCACTAACGTCTCGTCCGAGCTACCAGTCCTTCATAGTAACATCGTGATAAGGAAGGCAGGCCTGAAAACGAGGTATGTTTACCACAGGCTGGTTCAAGAACTTTAAGTTGCATAATAGTTACATAATACAGTGGACCCCGAAGCCTTCAGAAAACTTTACTCCTAAAGTCTGCTCAAGTGCCATTACCGAATGAATTTACCCCTTAAGAAAAAATGTCACGTAGGTTAGTCTATTTCAGACCCCCAAAAATACTTTTCCACAAGCACTTACAATATTATACTTACATAAATGTACGATTTCCGGGTTTACGAAACTCGGGGTCCACTGTATTAAGTTTTCTGGTGAAAGTGCTTCAGCTGATCATACAGCAGCAAGTAATTCCTGCTGAATTTCAAGAACTTATTTCCGAGGGTGGCTATGAGCCACAGCAAGTTTTTAATGCTGACGGACAGGTGTTTTCTGGAAGAAAATGCCAACACGAACTTTTATCAGTCAGCAAGAGAAAGTGCACGGCTTCAAGGCAGCAAAGGATCGCTTCACCTTGCTCCTTTGCGGTAATGCATCAGGTGATTTCAAGTGTAAGCCCATGGTTATTTACCGCTCTAAGACTCCTCGTCCTTTGAGAGGTGGATAAAAACACCTTACCAGTAATTTGGAAGTCAAACCAGTCAGCATGGATGACAGAGGAAATATTTATTGACTGGTTTAAGCATCACTTTATTCCTGAAGTCAAGTTTTACCTGCACACCAAGAACCTTGCATTCAAGGCCTCTTCATTCTTGATAATTCCCGTACTCATCCACAAGCTTTGCTGGATGTGACCCCACATATAAAAGTTGTATTTTTACCTCCAAATACAACATCTCTGATACAACCACTGGACCAGGGAGTTATTCAGACATTCAAGTGTAACTACACAACCTGGCAGTACCAAGCTTCTGGAGTAAATTTAACATTGCAGATGCCATCAGCTATGCTTGAAGTGCATGGAATGAAGTGCCCCAATCAACATTAAATGCAGGCTGGGGGAAAGTTATAACCTTCTGTAGTTAATTCTTTCACTGGTTTTCCCTTGCTTGAGAGTCAGGTTCAGGAAATTGTTCAGCTGGCAAGGAGATTACCAGGTGATGGTTTTGAAGATATGAATGAAGATGATGTGAATGAACTCTTAGAAGATGATGATGATGAAGACAGGAGTCCAGAGGAAATGTTGGCAGAGTTCGATGCACAGATGCAAGGGAGGGAGATAACAAAAGAAGATGAAGAAGAACCTGAAGAAAAAAGAGTTAACATTGCAGCAGTTACGTGAGCAGTTCCATATTATTGGTAAAGTTGCAGACTTTTTCACTGAAGAGGATCCTGACAAAGCTAGAAGCAGGGCTTTGAAACGGGGTGTAGACCAGCTGATGATGCCTTACCGCCAGCTGTATAATGTAATGGAAAAAAAGCCCAGAGATGCATTACAGAATTTATGCACACTGCAATACAACCATCGACTTTAGCACCAGAACCTCTACCATCCACTTCTACCGACAACCAACAAGCATCCACCTCAGCCCAGTAGGGCCACACCATCCATATCCACTCTTCACGACCATCCACAAACATCATTACCCACAATTTAAGGTAAGAAATACTATTATTTCTATTGCATTTGTAGTCTTAAGCAGTAATAGATCATGACAATGCACTACAATTACATATCCACCTCAGCTCAGTAGGGCCACACCATCCATATCCACTCTTTACTACCATCCACAAACATCATTGCCCACAATTTAAGGTAAGAAATACTATTATTTCTATTGCATTTGTAGCCTTAAGCAGTAATAGATCATGACAATGAACTAAAATTACATATTCGCCTTCAATTTTTGCAAGATCTGTTGGTCTAAAAAAACTTGTTTGGCTTTTTGGGGACTCTCAGAAACGTAACCCTATTTTTCCCATAAGTTCTGTTAATTATTTAAGACGAAATTATCTAACACGACTTTTTCAGGAACGTAACTATCGTGCTAAATGACGTTCTACTGTATATATATATAGTATAGTGGACCCCGAGTAACGTAAAAACTTCATTCCAGAAGCCTGCGCAAGTGCCATTACTGAACGAATTTACTCCTTTAAGGAATAATGTCACGTAGGTTAGTCAGTCTATTTCAGACCCCCAAAAATACACTTCCACAAGCACCTACAATATTATACTTACATAATTGTACGATTTCCGGGGTGTTCGTTACTCGGGGGTCCTGTACAGTGGTCCCTTGGTTTTCGCCGAAAATTCATTCCAGAATGCTGCTCAAGTGCCATTACCGAACGAATTTACTTCCTTAAGAAATAATGTCACGTAGGTTAGTCTATTTCAGACCCCCAAAATACACTTGCAACAGCACTTGAGCAGCATTCTGGAACAAATTTTCGGTGAAAACCGAGGGACCACTGTACAGTGGACCCCCGAGTTTCGTAAAAACTTTACTCCTGAAGTCTGCTCAAGTGCCATTACCGAATGAATTTACCCCCTTAAGAAAAAATGTCACGTAGGTTAGTCTATTTCAGACCCCCGAAAATACTTTTCCACAAGCACTTACAATATTATACTTACATAAATGTACGATTTCCGGGGTTTACGAAACTCGGGGGTCCACTGTATATATACAGTGAACCCCCGGAGTTCATCATTAATTCGTTCCAGAATGCTGCTCAAGTGCTGTTACCGAACGAATTTGTTCCCATAAGGAATAATGTAAATTAGATTAGTCCTTTTAGACCCCCAAAAATACACTTACAAAAGCACTTACAAAAATACACTTACATAATTGTTCGAGTTTGGAGCAGTACGTAATCCGGGGATCCACTGTATTTAATATCCTTTTTGAAATACAGTAATGAAAATATTACAACACAACTAACTTGCAGTACACACAAAAAGGAAAAATTGAACACAGTTTCTATAAAGGAATTTATTTTATGGTTGATTGACATAATCAACATTATGATAGAAAATTTGTGAAAATATGAAGGCTGATGCATAAACATAATAATAAAAAATGATTCAAAACAAAAAAATTATGGATGAGGTTGAAGTAAGAAGCAGTGGTACCAACAGTGAGACAAACAGCGGTGAAAGTAAAATTGTGTAAAAATGATTCTGAGAATATGTTTTATTAAATTTTTTGAAGATTCTGCATTCATCACAAAAAATAACAGTATGTAGTACATAATATTTTACATTTAATGAAGTAGTATTTAGTGGGACATTTTAGCACACCCTCCTAAAACATCTGATCAGTACAGATATATTTCATATATTTCCTTTAAGAATGCAAATGGTGCCCTTTGTCACCATTAGAACTGACTTCCAGCATTACATGTAACTCATACATTTTTACAAAAGTATAGA
Source organism: Cherax destructor (assembly GCA_009830355.1). Lineage (NCBI taxonomy): Eukaryota > Metazoa > Arthropoda > Malacostraca > Decapoda > Parastacidae > Cherax > Cherax destructor. The sequence goes on along the minus strand of WNWK01008548.1, from coordinate 64,552 downwards.
AATGTATCTATTGTACTTTTTTTATATAAAATACATTTTTACTCACATAACGCAGGCGGGAGAGATACATTATTATATACACTTGGAAAATCCTAGAGGGATTAGTACCAAACTTGCACACGCATGTCACTCCCTACGAAAGCAAAAGACTCGGCAGACAATGTTACATTGCCCCAATGAAAAGCAGGGGTGCAACTAGCACGTTGAGAGACAACACAATAAGTGCCAGGGGCCCAAGACTGTTCAACTGCCTCCCAGCATACATAAGGGGGATTACAATAGACCCCTGGCTGTCTTCAAGCAGGCACTGGACAGGCACCTAAAGTCGGTGCCTGACCAGCCAGGCTGTTGGTTCTACGTTGGACTGCGTGCGGCCAGCAGTAACAGCCTGGTTGATCAGGCTCTGATCCAACATGAGGCCTGGTCACAGACCGGGCTGCAGGGGCATTGACCTCTGGAACTCTCTCCAGGTAAACTCCAGGTTATGGATTGCAAATACAAGTACAGTGGACCCCCGCCTAACGAGCAAAATTCATTCCAGAAGCCTGCTCAAGTGCCATTACCAAACGAATTTACTTCCTTAAGAAATAATGTCACGTAGGTTAGTCTATTTCAGACCCCCAAAAATACACTTCCACAAGCACTTACAATATTATACTTACATAATTGTACGATTTCCGGGGTGCTCGTTAGGTGCTTTTGTAAGTGTATTTTTGGGGGTCTGAAATGGACTAACCTACTGACATTATTCCTAAGGAGAAAATGCCGGTATGGCACTTGGCAGGCTTCTGGAATGAATTATGCTCATTACTCGGGGGTCCACTGTACTACATACAGTGGACCCCAAGTTTCGAACATTCTTCATTCCAGAATGCTGTTTAAGTGCTGTTACCAAACGAATTTATTCCCATAAGGAATGATGTAAATTAGATTAGTGCATTTCAGACCCCCAAAAATACACTTATAAAAGCACTTACAATAATAAACTTACATAAAAGGGCGAGTTTGGAGTGTTCGATTTCCAAGGGTCCACTGTATTGTGATATAAAAAATCCAGTAATATTATTGAAATAGAAATACTTACTACTTAAAATGTGTACTTTAAAATCACTTTAATTTTCTCAGAGAAAAGCAATTACTATTTGCCTGTGAAAAGATGCATCACTTACAGACAACAAACTTAAATGAAAACTTGTTTTTCCTTCATAGTTTGACATTTTTACCAATGTTTGTAACAGTTTTTGAGATATTATTATTGACATCATTTTGTGTAATGTACTTGCCTCCCACATTTCTCTCAATACTAAAACTCAACATCACTCAAAACACTACTTTACTTTTCACAATTTCCTCTCATTTTTATAAATTCAAAATTTTCTAATTATCTTCCTATTCAATGTTTGTGCAATGTTAAAGGCTGTCAAAATATTATTTCATTACTCTTTATTTATTAACACTTCCTTATAGCATCATTCACCTCTAGCATAGAGTGAGTATCAGTAATAGTTGGATCCAAATGGCATACTGGCATTAACAGTAAAGAAAAGAGTCATGATGCCGATGAAGCAGTTATTGAATGAACAGTTTTTACTTAGTGTAGAGCTCTACAAAGTCATGACTTAACCCTTTCACTGTTGTGACCTCCGAAAAGACACCAAAAATGCAAAACTTGGAGAACTTACAGAATTAAGCTGGCAGAAAGTTAGCGGTCTGGGCACAATTTCCACATTGGTGATTTTACCAACTTTGATCCTTATTTTAAAACAATTCCAATGATCAATTCAACCCAAATCTTTTCTATTTTACTAGTATGTCTCCCTTTCAATTGAATGAGTATAAGAAACCCACAAAAGTGGGTAATTTGGACAATTTTACACAAAATTAAAAATATTATATATTAAAAGAGTCCAAAATAAACACCGAAGGCATTCCAGCTATTAAAATAACCTTTCCTATGTTTATTAGTCATGTACCCAGGCCTCTCATATACAACACTTGCCCTCCAATTTGAATCCATCAAACAAAAAATTGAAGTTTTACCCTATTTCTCAGATAATAACCAAGAATGACTGGTCATGGTTTAGGTTATTGAAGCAAACTTAGTAAAAACCAATAAAATTGATCAGAGAGGCTAGGGAAAGGCCCTACCTTTCCATAAGAAAATCACTATAAATTGAATATTTCCATAACTTTCAGTCTTATTTTGAGCTACGTACTTACAGTCTAAAACTGACCAAAATTATCTCTATTTCACTAGTGTATCTTCCATTCTATTGATAAACAGCAAGAAACAGCCAATAAAACCATAAATACTACCTTAGAAAACACTATGCACTAACCAAAGACAATGTTAGAGGTTTGCTTATCCAATCACACACTGTGTGAGGTAGGATTATTTTTACCCTGTGCACACACACAACACACTGACCCATTCTCTCATGTCTAGGCCAAAATTTACTGTTCAAAGCATGTCTGCAGGAGCTTTGCTGAAAATCCAAATCTAAATGAGCGACACTGGTGTCAACATAGATCTATGGGGCAGACAGTGAAAGGGTTGATTAACTACTAAGGAAATTGTTATTCCAATAAAAGTGTGTTAGCAACACGTCTTTTCTTCACTTTTCAACATATATATATGGCATGAATTCGTAAAAGCTTCACCTTCTCTTCCCTAGTCACTCATCTATATTTTCCACGTGCTTCTCCATATTTCCTTCTTAGCTAAGTGTACGTGTGTAACAGGATTATCAGCAGAGTTGACTACCAAGAACACTCACTAGTCTCTTGGCTATGTAAATAATATTAATTTTAATAGTTTTTGCAACAATTTAAACAATGTACGTAATTGAAATTATTACTTGTAATTATTTTTTTTCATGTGCTTAGGCAGGGAGCATTTAAGACATTAGAGTCATGGGGGAATGTGAGGACATATTTTGGCCATTATGGTGTCAGATTGATCCATCTGAAGTTATCATTAAAACACTTATCATGACAAGGCAGCATAATTTAATGTAACTGTAATGTATTATAAAATAAGTTCAATATCACATTATTTTATGTAAAAATTTTGTTTATTTAATACATAGGTTCAATGAGTTACAATATTAATTCATTCCATAAGACATATCATGCCTCGTGCCACCGGGTGGCCCGGTGGTCTAGTGGCTTGAGCTCTCGCTTCACACACGGAGGGCCCGGGTTCGATTCCCGGCGGGTGGAAACATTTTTTGACGTGTTTCCTTACACCTGTTGTCATGTTCACCTAGCAGTAAATAGGTACCTGGGTTGTTAGTCGACTGGTGTGGGTCGCATCCTGGGGGACAAGATTAAGGACCCCAATGGAAATAAGACAGACAGTCCTCGATGACGCACTGACTTTCTTGGGTTATCCTGGGTGGCTAACCCTCCGGGTTAAAAATCCGAAGAAATCTTATCTTATCTTATAACTGAAACCTAAAAATACATGGCTTTATGGTAATTCATTCCAATATGCCAGAACACATACAACCTCCCCTTGGATACTTCTTGTTGCTTAGACACTCTGAAGTTTACTGAGTAGTAAACAAGCATAGGCTTCAGCTTGAAACCTCCAGAGGCACTGGCACCAGCAGCAGAGTAAGCCCATACAGTGGTACCCTGGTTTTGGCCATACTTCATTCCAGAATGCTGTTTGAGTCCCGTTACAGAAGGAATTTGTTACCATAAGGACAAATGTAAATTAGATTAGTCCTTTTAGACCCCCAAAAATACACTTACAAAAGCACTTACAAAAATACACTTACATAATTGTTCGAGTTTTGAGCAGTACGAAATCTGGGGGTTCACTGTATTCAATGGTATATGCCCAAGCAAAATGGCAGAATAGGGTAGGGCAGGCAAGATACGGCAGCACAGGCAGGGCAGGTAGGCCAGAGCTGGCAGGACAGGGCAAGCCACGCAGACCACAGCAGATAGGGCAGGTTAGGCTAAGAAGAGCAGGCAAGGCAGGAAGGGCAAAGAAGAGCAAATTGGTCAGGCAGGCAGGGCAGGCTGGAACATGTAGAGCAAAGTAGAACAGGCAGGGCTGAACAGGAAAGGCAGGACAGGGTTAGACAGGCAAGGCAGAGTAGTTAGGGTAGGGTAGAGCAAGGCAGGGAATGGTTGACAAGCAGAACAGGCCAGGGAGGGAAGCAGAGAGTGCAGGGCAGGGCAAGGCAACCAGGACAAGGCAGGCAGTGTAGGGCAAGTAGGAGAGGTTAGGGAAGGGCAGGCAGAGATTGGTCAATAATTGCAAACTTAATATTTACACATTTTTTGTTGCAGTCTCCCACTACCTGTGTCTGGTACATATACAGTCTCCCTCCATTCTCTGCCTGCCTTCCTCTCTCCCTCCCACTCTCTTCCAACACACCCTTCACCACCACTTCATTTAACCCTTTCAGGATCCAAACCGTAGTTCTACGCCATGAGCTCAGCTCACTCAGATAAGCTGTGAGCGGTAAATTTGGGCCTAGATATGAGAGAATACATCTATGTGGTAAGTGTGCACCACATAAAACAAATCCTGCAGCACACAGTGCATAATGAGAGGAAAAAACTGAGACCGTAATTTTCGATTAAAACAGCGACTTTGCACTGTTTTTTCGTATGCTTTTTATAGTTGTATTTGCAATTTCTTGGTATCATTTGATAGAATGGAAGATATATTACAGAATTAGAGATGATTTTGATTGGTTTTAGTACTGGAAATGGCTTGAAGCTGAGCTCAAAGTAGCGGAAATGTTAAATTTTTGCCGATGTTCAAGAGTAAACAAATGACCTCACACGTCTAATATGTGTCAGCTGGTGGGTCTAATAGACGTTCACAAATGTGGTGATATCTTCCATTTTTTGGTTTGAATAAAAATTCATTATGTGAATAAAAAATCAAAATGGAATTCATTTGTAAAGACTGAAAATGTAACTAATGAACAGAAGAAATGTTAGTTTAGTGCCAGGAATGCCTGCATTGTTTATTCTGCATCCTATTTTGAAATTGGAATATTTTGAACTTTGTGTTAAATTGGCTAAATTACCAATTTCCGATCACTTTATTTTGTAGTTGAAACAGTTGACTGGGCGATTTCTTGTGCTCAATCGATAGAATAGAAGTAATACTAGTGAAATAGCTAAGAATTTGGTTGACTGGAATAACGTAATTGGCCTAAAATGTGAGTCAAAGTCGGCAAAATCGAAATGCGTAAATATCGCTGACGCATCAAAATCCGCGAGAGCATAATTTCGTCAATTTTCCATCAAATTTTATACTTTTTGCTTTATTACCTTCAGAAAAAGATTCTTTACCATTTCATAAGAAAAAATAACAAATTTTTTTTTGAAAATTCTTGGACCCTGGTGCACACTTTGAAATTTGGCCTCTGGACCCTGAAAGGGTTAAGACCTTTTCATCACCCTGTTTTGTCTCTGGGCTGAGGCCCACCTACACATGCCAACCATAGTACATATACAGTGGACCCCGGTGTTCGTCCTGCTCCAAACTCGCCCTTTTATGTAAGTGTATTTTTTTAAATGCTTTTGTAAGTGTATTTTTGGGGGTCTAAAAGGACTAGTCTACTTTACATTATTCCTTATGGGAATAAATTCGTTTGGTAATGGCACTTGAACAGCATTCTGGAACGAAAAAATAACATAAACCGGGGGTCCACTGTATCTCAATTTTTTTAGTGTAGCTCAAAATGAGTTGGATGACTGGATGGAAGTGGTCTTAGAATCCTCTTGCTTACAATTAGGCACATTTGCATTCACATGACAAGTTATTACATTGATAAAACACTGGATACTCATAATAATATTAACTAAATATAATGTCTCAATAAATGTATTACTTTATAATAAACAATTACACCATTAAATAAGCAAAATATTTACATAAAATAATATATAAATGCTTTAAATTGTCATTATATTAAATTATGCTGCTTTGTCATGATAAAAGGTTTAATGATAACTTCAGTCCTTAATTATAGATGGATTAGTCTCACACCAAACTGGCCAAAATATGTCCTCACATTTTCCCATGACTCTACAATGATTTAATTACTTCCTGAACAAACACATAAATCGGTTAGCAACGCTCTTGCCTAACACAGCGAGTGTCCATGGTTCAGTCCCCGGCATGGGTGGAAACAATAGCCATGTTTCCTTACACCTTGTTTATTTAGTATTTGCATACTTTACCTACATAACATTTGTGTGTACATAATACATAATGTTTGTCCCTACAGAGTGGACTACAGTACTATATGTAACAAGGCACAAATCTCTATCACATGTATTTCCTAAGAATCTAAAAGATCAATAATTATACATTAAATTTGCCTATATCAAAATATACTTTTGTAACACTATATCTCAAGCTAAGATTTGTGAATATAATGTCATTTTTAATAATGCATAAACATAATTAAACAATCTTTTCTACTAAGTGGCTGAAAAATATATTAGTATGTTGCTTGGTGAATGGTTTATTAAAAATAAATAAATTATGTGATAAATGTGTATGAATATACATATGTATTATACAGTGGACCCCCGAGTTACGTAAAAACTTCATTCCAGAAGCCTGCTCAAGTGCCATTACCGAACGAATTTACTCCCTTAAGGAATAATGTCAGGTAGGTTAGTCTATTTCAGACCCCCAAAAATACACTTCCACAAGCACTTACAATATTATACTTACATAATTGTACGATTTCCGGGGTGTTCGTTACTCGGGGGTCCACTGTACATATGTACAGTGGTACCCCGGTTTACGATGGTCTCCAAACTCGCCCTTTTATGTAAGTTTATTTTTTCAAATGCTTTTGTAAGGGTATTTTGGGGTCTAAAAGGACTAGTCTATTTTACATTATTCCTTAAGGGGATAAATTCGTTTGGTAATGGCACTGAACAGCATTCTGGAACGAAAAAATATCGTAAACCGGGGTACCACTGTACTATGTATTATACATATATACTACATATATATATATATATATATATATATATATATATATATATATATATATATACATATATATATATATACACATATATATATATATACATATATATATATATATATATATACATATATATATATATATACATACATATATATATATATATATATATATATATATATATATATATATATATATATATATATATATATATATATATATAAATAAATATAGCATTAGAACTGGACAAGATTCTAATGCTCTATTTATTCATGTGAGAGATTTTAACCATCCAATTGATTTTCAAAATGCTGAGAAGGTTGTATCAAGCAAGTCCATGGTTGAGAGAAATATAATAGAATCATGTTTCATTAAAAGCAGTTTTGAAAATAATATGAATATTTCTTTTGGTTTATATAAATTGGATTCATTTATAATTAATAAAATTTGGGAAGAATTTAATGATAAATTGGACTAATCTTAATTCTTGGGAAGAGTTTCAGGTCCTTTCTTATGTTCCTCTTCACAGAGTCGTGCGATGTTACGCTACTGTGAGGTGTAGTCTTTGTTAGTGTGATATGACTGTGAGGTGTAGTCTCGCCCCTTATATAAGCCCTTCTTGTCATGTTTCCTGTTATAGTTCCTTGATAATGTGAGTAGTCACGAAAGCGCTTGGAATTCTTCTATTTTTTCATAGTGGTTTTCTTGCATATATATATATATATATATATATATATATATATATATATATATATATATATATATATATATATTCACACACATACACTTGAGTCCTGGAGGAGGGAAGTACAGTGCCTTCACTTTAAAGAAGGGATAGGGATATTTGCAATTTTGGAAGGGCATTTGAACTGTAGTATCTACATATCTCTGGCAAGACAGCGATGGAGTGAATGATGGTGAAAGTGTTTCTTTTTCAAGTCACCCTACCTCGGTCCAGGCCCTTTGCACACAAAACCATTTTTTACCCCCTCTCCCTAACCTTCCCTAGGGCAACCCCTTTCCTGCCTTCTCTCCATTACAGATTCATACACCCTCCAAGTCGATCCTGTTTTGCTTCATACTCTCTAAATGTCCAAACCACCTCAACAACCCTTCTTCAACCCTCTGGATACTTTTAGTAACCCTACACCTCCTTTTAATCTATCTCCACACTACAATTTGTCTTCCAAAACTTACATTGCACACTGCCCTTAAACATGACATCTTTAAACCATACCACTCCCAATTATCTGAATGCATTCACTTCCTCCATACTCCCTCCTTCCAATCTGATATCCAGTCTTCCATTATCTAATTTTTTTGTTATCCTCATCACCCTGCTCTTTTCTATGTTCACTTTTAATTTCCTTCTCTTACATATCCTCCTAATTTTGTCTACCAACGTTTGCAACTTCTCTTCAGAATCCCCTAAAAGCACCATGTCATTGGCAAAAAGCAACTCCCACTTTCTATAAGTATGTACATATATAAATATATGCAAGACAAGCCATAGGGAGATGGAAATCTTCAACTCAAGATCTTTCACATTTCCATGCATCATCAGGAGCTATGCTGTGTTGCAAGAGAAGCAACAGGTAGACTGAGGGGGGAGTTTTCTCAGAGGAAATGTAGCATGTTGATGCCAGCCTATTTTTCCTCAGTAGAGTGCTTTAGTGCCTTTCATGTTACATTTTTAACTTAATCTGATTTAACGATCATTTAAACAATCCCTTCCCCTCATTAGTCCATTATAGCAAGGGCTTACTGTATACCTAACCAAAGATAAATATGAAATCTGCTAAGAAAGGGCTAAAAATTCAATGTAATAAACCTGATTAATTATAAACAATTGGAATTATGACCGTTGCTTAGGGTGATGGGCTGATGAGGAATATCAGTTTAAGTCTTCCCTATAACACTGCACCACAGGTCATCCCTAATAGCAGTGCACCACAGGTCTTCCCAAGTAACAGTGCACCACAGGTCTTCCCTAGTAGCAGTGCACCACAGGTCTTCCCTATTAGTAGTGCACCACAGAGAAAGCCTTCCTTGTGTCAATGTTCTCATTTATGTTTTGAAGAGAAAATCATCCATCCATCGAAATTACATATTTTTAATGCATGCCATATTTTGTAATTTATATATTAATCTACTGTATTTAAAGAAACTTTATGAATTATCATTGATAAAGCCAAATAAATGCAATAAAACTCCTCCATTTTTCATTTGTTTTCCAAGTATTTCTTGAAATTTTCTACTTCTTATTTTATGATTTTCTGGTTTACTGAATATGCTGTATCCTATCATGCTTATTTTAATAGGTTAAGCCAATTATGACTCCTTGCTTGCTTTATCTGATTTGCCTTTATTCATTACCTTCTTACTATAACTGATAAAGCTATTATCAGAGTAATACTAGTTGGTCTGTTCCAACTGCTTCACATACCTTTCACATGTCTGAGTTTACTAAGTCAGAACATTAGCCAATAGCAGTCAAGATAGGCCTCTGATGATATTTGTGTTTTATATAGAATTTATTGTGATCTCATCTTTCCCTGAGTCTCCATCTATAACTATCTGTGAACTGAAAAGTCAGCAGCTGTGCACTCATGGTAAACAATGTAAGCACTAACAGTTTTTAAGATGCTCTTAATGATTGACTCACTGAGTGGATCATCAGAATATCAAGACCTGTATCAGCTGACTTTTCCCCTGACAAATAAATTAATGACAACCACCATAAAGTAACCCTGTACCTCACAATGTAAAAGTGTTTAGCTCACAATCAAAAGAATCAGGGTTTGATTCCTTGGCAGGATTACATATATGAGCACATCTCCTAACACCACCTGCCCATATTCACCTAGCATTAAATAGGTACCTAGGGCTTAAGATGTCTCTTGTGAGTCACATCCTAGGAGAAGACTGATATAGAAATAACCATAATAGTACTTGGCTGAGTTATCCTTGGTAAATAAGCACTAAGGATGTTTTCTTCGAAACTTTCAACATGTTCCATTTTTCACTGTACCCTCCAGAAACTTGGGACTGAATGTGTAAATTAGCTTTCAACAAAGGTAATATTGCTGACATTGCATTTCTAAAGAGAACAATCACAAAGTTTACATATGAGTTCGTAAGTGAGACCTAAGGGTCCCATTTTGATTAGAACGATAAGGGCACAGTGGACAACAAAATGGTCTTTCACCAGTGTGGGTGCGAATATGTTTCTTTAAATCACTTCTTGTATTAGACTGATGTGGACAATGTGGGCATGAATAAGGCTTTTCCCCAGTGTGACTGCGATTGTGCCTTATAATATGCGAGTGGTAGTGCGTGGAGTAGGGACAGAAGGTACACTGGTATCTGGCAGCGAAGTTCTTCTCCACTCCCGAAGGTCTGCCCTCAATCAAGTTACCGCGACCGCCCACCCCCACCTGTAGGGGATTACCCAACTTATTCATCATCATATTTAATGCACAATTTATATTTGAAATTATAAAGTATACAAAATAATTTTACTTATGAAATTATTCATAATGACACTATATTTGTCATCTTATATGAAATAAAAATCAATTCCTCTATTGCAATTATTCCATTCCATATGGAATATTACAGGAGCCTAAACGTCATAAGAAGCTAGATCCATATTCATTGAGAGGAAAAGTTTAGCAAAACCTCCACATTATTACAATACTTTGTCTTTATTCACAGGATAATTTATAATTTAGATTTTTCTCTCCATTTACTCTTCACCAGTTATAGCCACCTGAATGTTTACACTACAGAGGCTCTTATTTTTATATAAAATTACCACCTTACCCACAGACCTTAACACAATGAATTTTACTCTATCTCTTACACGCTCTGCTATCTTCTCTTTTACTGTAACCTTCCACAAGTCTATCACTCATCATATTCTCAACAGTATTAAGTATATTTAATTTTAGTTTCATCCATATGCTTCTCTAGGAGCTGTTTATATGACATGATTCTAGTTGCCAGTCTTTACTGTATCTATTCTCATATCTTAATAAAATAAGCAATATCCAGTACTGTATGAAGATTTACTAGCCCCCCCACACACACCTCACATACAAACATAAAACAGGTGAAGTGTCTATCGACAAGTGCCTTGACAACTAGTAAAATAAACAAACCACGGTATGGCGGGGATTGAACTCGCAGTGATTCATAAAACCCAGACCGATGCATTAGGTCTAACGTGCCGGTCTGAAGTTTTATGACTCACTCACTGCGAGTTCAATCCCCGCCCATACCATGGTTTGTTTTCAATCGTGTCAATATGATTTCTTGAGTTAAACAAACAAAAACACACAGACACATACACACACTATCGGCCATCAAAGCATATGAAGTAATTACAACGTTTTATCACTACAATATACTACACATTTGTCACTACAGTACAGTACAATACAACCCTTTTACTACTACTACAGTACTAAACTCTAATGGAAAATCTACTTTCCTGATGCCAACATATATCAATAAAATGCACTTCAAAATCTAAACTTTTATATGATTCTGAGATTTTTGTTGTTGTTGTTGAAGCTAATATAACACTGAAATTGTTAAATTATCTCAAACACTGTGGCAGATATTTAAAATTTTCAATATTATTTATTTAGTTTCCAAATAGGTAATTTAAATGGCTTAATTTGGTGATAAATAACATAGTCTTGCATACATAATTCCAAGGTTTCTATCTATATAAAACTTTTTGATACATATTTACATCTCACTTACAAAATACTTAATTTGACATAGCATTATACTGTATAAACAATTATTTTTCAATATAAAAAATTAATACAACTCAAATTGTGAAGAGAATGAAATAACAATTCTGGAGTTGCCAGAAATTACTAATTATAATAGCATTTATACTCAAGAGCCTATGCAGCAAAAATGAACGTGTAGGCTTCAGCACTCAAACATACCTATACAGCATTACAGTACGTACTGACAAGAAATAAAACTTAAATACAGTGGACCCTCGGTTTTCGTTCACCTCCAAACTCGAACAATTATGCAAGTGTATTTTTGTAAGAGCTTTTGTAAGTGTATTTTTGGGGGTCTGAAACTACTAATCTAATTTACATTTGTCCTTATGGGAACAAATTCGTTCGGTAACAGCACTTGAACAGCATTTTGGAAAGAATTTTGAATGAAAACCGAGGGTCCACTGTACAGTGATACACCTCGAGTTACGAACTTAATTCGTTCCAGAAGGCTGTTCGAGTGCCGATACTGAATGAATTTGTTCCCATAAGGAATAATGAAAATTAGATTAATCCGTTTCAGACACCCAAAAATACACTTACATAATTGTTCGAGTTAGGAGCTGCTCGTAACTCGAGGTACCACTGTATAAAAATAGGGGTGTCTAAAGATCATTGGCCACTTTCCTAAATCTGTTTATGGATATTCTTACCTTTCACTATAATTCATCTTCATAAAAATAATAGACAACAGACTTTTCTGACTGTGAGTAGCATGTCTGTCTTGCAATTAGTGGATGAAGAATCGAGCCTTTATCACTCCTTGCATGGAATGATCTATGTTTAGTGTTTTACATGAAAACAGTAAAACTTTCTTCTACCACTACTACTACCACTACCACTACTACTTGCACTACCAGTATTACCACTAGCACTGCTACTACTACCACTACTTTCTTCTACCATACTACTTCAATCTATCTGTGACTTGATGCAATGGGGATGGAATACCATAATCAGACCCTTGATGTTAACAATGAGGTAAGATTACCAATCAACTCCATTCACAGAGAAGCTTGGCAGAAATTCAGAAATATGCTTGATGGTACTTGTGCTAGTTACTGAGCTTGTGAGTAGTACTTTGATTTATAATATACTTTACATCTGATTCAACTGCTGCTGGAGACAGATGCTGTAAGGCTTTATATCATGATAATAATATAAGACCTTGGGTAAACTAGTATCTTTTTATGTCAATATTATTATTCAAAGTAGAGAAGAACCTTCCAATAAAAAGTGTATTAATTTATATACAGAATGAAATATAATGTAGTATAGCAGTTCATCTGGGCAATATGACCTCATTAAACACAAAGAACAATACAGCCAATCTAACAAGAGTGAGCTAATGATTTGCTATAGGTACTGGTGATGCCTGACTAGATTGTTATATTTTTGGATGAATCTGATGCATGAGTCAACCCACTCTGATTCAGTGTTCATTTATATAGTAATATGTGATTATACCAAGATTATTTCTAGTTTTACACTGAATTATTTCCGAATGAATGATTACTGTAACTTGTATGGCTCATAATAAATAAATAATTTTAATTTAATTTTAAATTAGCTTGCAGGCTGAGGACTCTTAATTCTACACCTGCTCATCTTGTTCTAAGAAGACAAGGAAAATGTTAACTTAAGGGACTAAGTTATATTACTCAAGACACTATTTTGTGGAGGATGTTATGTCATTTAAAGAAGAGAGAAATAATGAAAAATCTTCAGTGTATGATTTAAAGTAGGAAAATCAACTGTTCGCGTTTTATAACGACTGAGACTGACAAAATTATAGGACAACAAAACAAAAATTACAAGGTCCACCAAAGAAACTGTTCATAAGGTTAAGTAAGACTGGTTTTACAAGTACTGAAGTAAAAATTTGCATCTTTTTAGCCTTATATTGAGTGAGTAAGGCAGAGTAATTTCATAAATAACTCTTAGTCAATTGTGTATCCCTAGGGTTATGGCTGACCTTGCATGTTCATGGTGTGCCACAGTATTCATCAGCTTAAAACATCAGGTGAAAAGTTGTCCACAGATGAATTTCATAGTTTGATCTCAGAACACAACTCATGCTCAAATCTATATTATTATGAAGTACAACAAGACACAATACCGTGACTGAAACAATACACATAGGAGAGACAAGTCTGACTTGGACCATTTACAAAGTCACACAAACAGAAAGGAGAGGAGGAGGCAATATACATAGGCCAGCTGGCAGGGATGGGACAAGAGGGGTAGGAGTGGTGGTAGTAGAGGTAAGGCAGGAAGTGGAAATAGTAGTAGTGGTACAGGTAAGGCTGGTAGTAGGAATAGTAGTGGTAGTGTAAAGTAGGTAGTGCTAGGTGGGACAAGAATAGAAAGGGGAAGGAGAAAAGAAAAAAGGAGGCAAAAGTGAAGGTAGGAGCCAAAGGTAGTAGGAAAAGAAGTAGTAGAGGTAGTAGTAGTGGAGTCAGTCAATGGCCAAGAAAGAGGAGCACTGCAGGAGAGCTAAGGGCCCAGAAACACAGGAGGAAGGAGGGGGAGGGGGAAGTAACGGACCAAACATCCAAGGCATTAAACCTGTGGCAATCATACAGCACCTAAGAAATGTGAAGTGATCAGGTTTGATCCAAAGAAGAGGAGGGTAGCTCCAGTCTCTTAGAGCATGAGGCATTCACTGGCATGAAGGCACTCCTCTTGATCTATGATGCAGTTAAGACAGAATTACTCTTGCTTGCATTAATGATAAATTCTCATCTTGAGCAAAAACAGTATAGAGAGAGAATAACTATGCTGATGATTTTGGTTAGAAACAAGTTATCATAAATTAAACCAGTGCAGTGACCAGTTCCTTTCCAGGCAAATATGCAGCCATCGATCACACAAGACAATAACACTGGCTGGCTTACATGTTATTTTACACCTGAAGCTATGGCTCATTGCCAAAAATTAAGCTCCATAGAGACAGATTGAACTCTTGCTTGGCAACTATATAGCTCATCAGCCTGCTGAAAAATTATATGCAGACAATAATTTTTGGTAAATACATGCCACCTACCTGCACATCCCTGATTCACCCTATGGATCAACACAGAACTGAAAATTTGAATTTCAAGCAGCAGCAAATGACTTATTAGGGTTAAAAAAACTAGAGACTATGAAAACTTTAATAATTCAGTATTTGAAATGCAATTCAACTCATCCTACAATTCTGGGAAAAATGCTGATACAGCTTTTGTGAAACATGCATGACATAAAATATACCCTGACACCATGTTCAGTTAAGAAAGAAGCAGTTAAGAGTATACATTCTTGATTTTGGTGAGTTCCACTGATAAATATTTGAATGGACCATATTTGAATGCAGCTTAATGGATGAACAAAAGTCACACTGTATCACAATTAGGCCTGATTATAATGTGAACTTTAGTCAAGGGCTCCATAAGTGAATTGAATTCATAATTAATAAAATCTGTGAAAATTTTAAGCTACAGTAAGCCCTCTATAAAAAATCTCCATATAGCAGACTTCAGAAACACAAAAACAAAATCTACTGCTGAGTCAGTTGATTTGGTAACAATGGACAATGTCTGTTAGTTACAGAATTATCTATTATTGTTACAATCATGCCAAAACAATTTCTTCTCTATGCACTGCAACTGACATTACCAGCCACCCACTTCCCCAATTAGTCCATAATATGGAGGGTTTAATGTATGTTTACAAATCAAATTATTTTTCATCCGACTTCATCATATGACCAAGATGAGATGGAATTCTCCTGTATGTAAGCCACCACTGCAACTGCTAATTTCCTTCAACACAGGTTAACCAGAAGTTGCTGATGACCTTGCCTGTCATAGGGCTGTCCACAACTCTACCTGCATACGTCCTTAAACAGTCTTCCTGTGATGTTGGGCTTTTTCCTCCTGAATAACAAACAACAACAATTTTCTTCAATGTTTTCAGTGAGAATGTGATTGACTGATACATCAAAGCACCTGGAATTTGTTTCTATTTTCAATGTGTTTACATTATATATTAGGGTATCACATGCAATTTGTGATTTTATTGCAAATATATTCTAGAGTTAACCCTTTGGGGGTCCAAGGGGTCTCTCTGAAACTCGTTCTCAGGGTCCACGAATTTAAAAAAAAAAAAATATTTTTTCTTATGGAATGATAATCTTTTTCCGATCATAACGCCACAAAAATTATGAAATTTGATCGAAAACTAACGGAATTATGCTTTCGTGAAGTTAGCGGTAGCCATGACACTTACGCATCGGCGATTTCGCCCACTTTGAGCCCTATTTTGGCACATTCCAATGTTTCAGTCTACTAAAATTATAGCTATTTCGCTAGAACTTCATTTCTTCTATCGATTGAGTACAAGAAACCGCCTATTTACCAATTTTAACTACCCAAAATAGTAGTCAGAAAATGGCAATTTGGCCAATTTCACAAAATTTCAAACGATGCCAATTTCAAAATAGGGTCCATAATAAACAAGGCAGACATTCCTGGCACTAAAATAACATCTTCTCTGTTCATTAGTCACGTCTCCAGGCCCCTCTTACATTACTTTTGCTTTCCATTTTGAATTTTTATTCTCTCAAAAAATAGAAGATTTACTGTTATGTATACAACTGCATCACTGTAAAAATGGTATAAATAATATCAGCGCACTTGTGCAAGAATATTAGACTCTCAAGTTGATGTGTATTGGACGCATGGTGTGATTTGTTTACTCCTGAACATCGGCCAAAATCGAACATTTTCGCTACTTTGCGTTCAGTTTCAAGGTACTTGTCATCGTGAAACCAGTCAAAATTATCTCTATTTCTGTAATATATCATCTATTCTATAAAATGAGACTAAGAAAACGAGAATACAAGCATAAATACCATACGAAAATCGACTGCAAAGTCGCTGTTTTAAACCAAAAACACGGTCAGTTTTTTTTCCTCATTATGCACTGTGTGGTGCAGGAATTTTTTTATACTGTGCACACTGACCAAACAGACCCATTCTATCACATCTAGGCCTAACAGCCTGTTTCTGCTTGACTTGAGGGCGCTAGAATTTAGGAGTACTAGTACGTCAATAACCCCAGTGCGTAAGATGTACTAGTACGACCAAAACCCCGAAAGGGGTTAAAGCAGAGTAAAGGACAGATTTTTTGTAGCTTGTGTAACACCAGATCAATCTACTAAGTCTGAAACCACAATATGTATCTCATGAGAGTAGTCACCTCTTGAAGTGTGTAAAGATTCCTATCAGTTACGATATACAGTGTCTATACAATATAAAACTGGGTGGATTAAGTAATGCAGAGGGTAGGGTCTATAAAATTTTCAGCTTTCTTATTGGGTCAATACTGCACAGCAATTTAAACAACTGTATAATGATAAATGTTCTTCCACCTTACATTCTCTAAACAAATTTCCTTATCTATTAATTTTATACAAAGAATAAGAAAAAACACTGAATGTTACTTTCCCTTTTATTTAACAAAACAAAATAATTGTCAATGCTTAATCAAGCAAGACATCCATTCTCGCTTATAAATAATAGGAATATTATTACAGTATGTATTATCAATTATAGGATTCTCAGTCAAAAGACTTAAAAGCATCTTCATAATACACAAACAACATGGGAGCAAGAGAGAAAAACTATGAATATTTTTCTCAACATAATAAAGGTGTCATGGCTGAAAATTAATTATACTGCTGACTTTCAACCTTAAGGATTACAGCTAAAAAGCAACTGTCTATGCATACACTATGTTAAGGCTTCCACATTGACTACTATTTAACATATCACACTTGTATAAATTAGAGCAGGAACATTCCAAGTAATTTAGCAAAATTCTTGGTATAAGTTTAGTCCTTGCTTTCATCACATTTCACAATTCATAAAAGAATCAATCAATCAATCACACACTCTCTCTCTCTCTACTTTAAATAATCTAATGAACCACTATAGAAATAACCTACATATTGAGGTGTTGTACTTGAATCTCACCAGTAAATGAATATCCCTGTTAATTTTAGCATAGTTGGCCCCATCGGCTTTCAAAACTCACTGTCAATAAATAATCTTGTTTCATCATGGGATACTAACTTGAAGAGTGAATTTTATTTCCTGCGACAGTAGTCAAGTAACCATCACAAATGAGTGTTGTATAATACAGTGGAACCTTGGTACTCGAACTTAATTTGTTCCAGAAGGCTGTTCAAGTGCTGATCTGTTCGAGTACCAAAAAATTTTTCCCAACCAATTTGCTTTTTTGTTGGCTGTTATCACTAATCTTCTCAGGCCCCATGGTGACTTATTTATACAAATACAGTGGTCCCCAGAGTAACAAACACCCCGGAAATCGTACAATTATGTAAGTATAATTATCTTGTGGGGTTCGAGAGATATATAGGTTGTCAAAGGACACACTCTGTAGGATGGTTACGGTATATTAACGGAGTCTGAGAGGAGAAATATCCGGCACGTCTGTCCAGCTTTATGTCGGCCTAGGGAGTGAGGGCGATGCCTCTGACGTAGTAGCCACATGGAGTGGGAGCTCTGATGTCACAGTAACAAGGGAGCATACATGTAACATCTGGGGTTACTACACTATAATACACTACACAAGTGTATACATATTTACTGACACGACAGCTCGGCCATGTTACGTATGACGTCTCGGCATACTAGACAACTCTATAAGCTGAACAGACAGGTGCACTGGGGTGAATCTATACAATAGCAAACACATTATAACTTAGAACTAATCAAGATTAATCTTACTACACTTCTAGGATAACACAAAATTTCTTTAACTGGCAGAATTGTCTCAACACTCGCAACTGTCTCTAAATTATCTGAAAAAAAAAAAAGAGAACACAGTAAATATCTCTAGGGTGTAGGACGTGACTGAAGCGTTGAGTAGGGTGGTGGTGGTGGAGAATGTTGTCGTCTGGTCCACTCGTGGATAAACTTGAAAGAATTTGTGAATAAACGATGAACTACGAATCTGGGCTTTAATGTGGCACAACAACTACGAAGAAACACTCAGGACGCTCGACCCGATTCGTAGCCAATAAACTGCTTGCAGGACCCAGTTAAGGGTGAAATTATCCACACTTGATGCTTTGTGTGGGTGGGTGGCTGACTCACGTGGTGAATGGCGGGTGGCTGGGTGGTCTCCACGCGGCTAGTCGCACTCGCCTTGGCTTACGCCGTTTATGAAAAGCATGTGAATTTAAGCCAGGGTGACTTGAATAACCCAGGATACCACAGGGATGGTATTATCACACAGAACAGCGATACACTGGAGTACAAGGATGATATGAATGCGTGCACTCACGTGGCTTACTGGCTTACTTCTCAGACAGCTGGGTTGGCTTGCTGGCTCAGTTTAGACCTTTCACACAGGTTGACTGGCTTGGAATCTTGGAACAATTAGCTCAGCAGGGTAGAAGGTTGGCTTAAGCCTAGGCTGACGTAACTGGTGGGTGGCTTGGGCACAGGTACTCTCCCCTCACAACTGGGTTATCTCGACCTTAATTTGCAAAACCTGGGTCTACCCCTCATAGGCTTTAGCAAATAAGAGATAAAACACTTAGCTGGCTAGGAGATATTGTAGACAGGCTGACTCCCTGCTTGGGTGTTGATAGCTAGTAGCATGGTCTCTGGAGGCACACAGGCTGTCTGCTGGCTTGTTGAATTCTATCTCTCTGTAACACCGTAATTGATAGAAATTACGGGCCCACCACTGCCACCAATTATCTTGTGGGGTTCGAGAGATATATAGGTTGTCAAAGGACACACTGTGTAGGATGGTTACGGTATATTAACGGAGTATGAGAGGAGAAATACCCGGCATGTCTGTCCAGCTTTATGTCACCCTAGCGAGTGAGGGCGATGCCTCTGACGTAGTAGCCACATGGAGTGAGAGCTCTGACGTCACATAATATTGTAAGTGCTTGTGGAAGTGTATTTTTGGGGGTCTGAAATAGACTAACCTACGTGACATTATTCCTTAAGGGAGTAAATTCGTTCGGTAATGGCACTTGAGCAGGCTTCTGGGATGGTTTTTTCGTTACTCGGGGTCCACTGTATAAAAAACACAAAAAATGTGAAGAAACACGAAATAGTTTACAGCGAAGTTCTGGCAGGTCGTGTTTGTTTGGTCGAGTGCCGAGCAAACGGTCAACTACCGAGCGATTTTTTTTTTTTTTTACCAAATAAAGCATTCGAATACTGAAATGTTTGAGTAAGGAGCTGTTCGAGTACCGAAGTTCCACTGTACTTTATCTTATGAAATAAACTGAAGAACAAATGAGCTTCAGTGACCTCATGTTAATGTGGGAATAAAGGAAGATATAATTGCCACTGAAAGTTGAACAAATCACTGTACCTTTGCCAAGCCAGTGCAATATGTAAAATCCTCCAGAAATGGTATGGTGATACCGACAAGATATGGAAGAAGACATTTCCTATAATAAATGTCCTGAACTGTACATAATTGTCGTTTTCCACACAAAATCATCCAGGAGAGAAGAGCATTTAGGTAAGTCCATATGTCGAGTCTCAATTATTGCTTATAGTCTATGTTCTACAGCATATACTGATGAACAAAAACAGAGGTACAACCTAACAGACAAACCTGTGTTAACTAGGAAGCCTGAACAACTGATATGCAGCTACTAATTAGAATAAAGGGCATGCCTTAAAAAATATGGTGGTGAATGGAGCAGACTGAGCCAAAAGTGACAGGGAAGCCCATTTATTGGTGAGAGTGTAGTATTTAAATACATAATTTATTCCTACAGTAATTTATTGAAACTTTAACACCAAAATAAATTAAATATGCATGATACATATACAGTTTAACAAAAAGCAATTCACATTGCTCGCTACTGTCTATGATTCGTCTGATATAATGTTATTGTAATTGTGAAAGCTCTGAAATATAGTTCTTAAAGTTTTGAGTTCAGAAGTACAGTGGTACCCCGGTTTACGATGGTCCCAAAACACACCCTTTTATGTAAGTTTATTTTTTTAAATGCTTTTGTAAGTGTACTTTTGGGGGTCTAAACGGACAAGTCTATTTTACATCATTTCTTAAGGAGATAAATTCGTTTGGTAATGGCACTTGAACAGCATTCTGGAACGAAAAAATATCGTAAACCGGGGTACCACTGTACAGCACTGTATGTGACATCTACACAATAAGAAATTATTACAGGCATTGAAGTTCTTAACAGTAATTAAATTTTATTTCCATGTCAGTCTCTGATATAAGCTGATTAAATAACAACAATGGAATACTTGAGCCATTATCATTTTCTGTTTACACAAAATGAGGATTAACCTTTTATTAAGGTAATCTACAGCCTCTCCTCACTTAACGACGGAGTTCTGTTCCTAAGACCACATCGGTAAACAAATTCATTGCTAAGTGAGGATCATACTATAATGGTAGTGGGTTGGTGTCAACCATCTTTGATATTGTTTTAATGTCATCTTTGCACCATTTGCAACATTTCTGGCATATTTTTTAATGTTTATACAGTAGTGTACTGTATATTGTATTAAACAGAATAGAGGAAATCAGCTCTAATATACATTATTTAGGTATGCATACTGGTCAGAGAGCCTGTCATAAGTCCAAGTCATTGGTAAACGAGTATGTCGCTAAGTGAGGAGAGACTGTATTTATATATGTATAAAATTGACCTTGATGTGATCAATATAGTGCAACAGG
The DNA here is from genome assembly GCA_009830355.1 of Cherax destructor. Lineage (NCBI taxonomy): Eukaryota > Metazoa > Arthropoda > Malacostraca > Decapoda > Parastacidae > Cherax > Cherax destructor. The sequence goes on along the minus strand of WNWK01008548.1, from coordinate 43,005 downwards.
GCAATCCAAAATTCTCAGGGAGTCTTTTACTTGTTTTTTTACACCGTTAAAGTTTCTTATGCTTTATTGTAAAGCAGCTTCAAATATACAGCAATATGCATGAGAAACATTGCCTACTTAATGCAAAGATATTGTAGTAGTATACTGCTATATCATAATTTGCTCAGCAAAATATATATACTGGATATGTCTCATGCTACTACAGAATAACATTTGGTAAAACCACAGATGTTTCAGTACCCTGCTGGCTTCGACCAAAGTGTGTACGAATGTGTCTACTTACATGGCTACTGTTACCTGACTCGTATGAACAGTGTGGGCAAGAAAATGGCTTCTCCCCTGTGTGTATACGAAGATGAAGTTTCAGATTGAATTTTTTACTGCTCCTGTAAGGGCAATGAGGACAAGAAAATGGTTTTTCTCCTGTATGAGTACGATAATGCATTCTTAGACTATACTGGTTGTTTGATGAGTATGAACAGTAGATACACTGATGCATCTTCTTGGTGGTGAGATTCATTCCATCTTGAGCAGTTCCTGTTCTCCCAGACCTCTGATCGTATGTGTCCATTCTCACCTGTAGGGGACGCCCGGCTTATTACTATACACATACACCTCAAGCTTTTACACTTCACCATACATTTACATATATACAGTGGACACCCGGATTATGTACTGCTCCAAACTCGAACAATTATGTAAGTGTATTTTTGTAAGTGTATTTTTGGGGGTCTAAAAGGACTAATCTAATTTACATTATTCTTTATGGGAACAAATTCATTCAATAACAGCACTTGAACAGCATTCTGGAAAGAAATAATGACGTAATCCGGGGGTCCACTGTAGCTACACTTCGACAACTAGTGTATTGTTTTTCAAAGGTAAAATGTATTTAAACATGAAAATAATAATATTAATTTGGGGTTTTATAATTTTGAGCACCTGTTCTTTCAAGAAATTCACAAGCACTCGCACACCAAACCATAAATACAACAATAATGATAAAAAAAAGAATACAAAAGTTTATATTCAAGAGTGATAGAAAGCTCATCAGGATCATAAGCTACTGAAAGGAGATGTGCTTTCAGTTAAGATTTTAAAGCATGAACAGATTCCTGATTCTTAGCTATTAATTTTCACTGTTGCAATCCCCAAAATTAAGAGTGCTTTTCCAGTTGGTTAATTTGGCCAACTGCACACAAAATTCAGTTCATTTCAGTTTAAAAAGAGAGCCCAAGTAAACACTGTAGACATTCCAGCCTTTAACCCTTTCGGGGTTTTGGTCGTACTAGTATGGCTTACGCCCTGGGGTTATGGACGTACTAGTACGCCTAAATTCTAGCGCCCTCAAATCAAGCAGAAACAGGTTGTTAGGCCTAGAGGTGATAGAATGGGTCTGTGCGCAGTATAAAAAAATTCCTGCACCACACAGTGCATAATGAGAAAAAAAAAACTCTGACTGTGTTTTTGGTTTAAAACAGCGACTTTGCAGTCGATTTTCGTATGGTATTTATGCTTGTATTCTCGTTTTCTTAGTCTCATTTTATAGAATAGATGATATATTACAGAAATAGAGATAATTTTGACTGGTTTCACGATGACAAGTACCTTGAAACTGAGCGCAAATTAGCGAAAATGTTCGATTTTGGCTGATGTTCAAGAGTAAACAAATCACACCAAGCATCCAATACACATCAACTGGAGAGTCTAATATTCTTGCACAAGTGCACTGATATTATTTATACCATTTTTACAATGATGCAGTTGTATACATAACAGTAAATCTTCTATTTTTTGTGAGAATAAAAATTCAAAATGGAAAGCAAAAGTAATGTAAGAGGGGCCTGGAGACGTGACTAATGAACAGAAAAGATGTTATTTTAGTGCCAGGAATGTCTGCCTTGTTTATTATGGACCCTATTTTGAAATTGGCATTGTTTGAAATTTGTGTGAAATTGGCCAAATTGCCATTTTCTGACCACTATTTTGGGTAGTTGAAATTGGTAAATGGGCGGTTTCTTGTACTCAATTGACAGAAGAAATGGAGTTCTAGCGAAATAGCTATAATTTTAGTAGACTGAAACATTGGAATTTGCCGAAAATAGGGGTGAAAGTGGGCAAAATCGCCGATGCGTAAATGTCATCGATACTGCTAACTTTGCGAAAGCATAATTCCATTAGTTTTCGATCAAATCTCATAATTTTTGTGGTGTTATGATCTTATCATTTCATAAGAATTTTTTTTTTTTTTTAAATTCTTGGACCCTGAGAACGAGTTTCGGAGAGGGTCCTTGGACCCCCAAAGGGTTAAAGAAACCTATACTCTTTTTATTCCAAACTCTTGTATAAAAATGCTCCATTTTGAATTCATCATCACACAAAAAATCTAATAAAATATAACCAAGAATGACTGGTTATAGTTGAGGCTATCCCAAACTCTGAAGCAGATCTAGTGAAAACCCATAAAACAGACTGGAGGTAAGGGGTCTTCCCCCCATTCACAGGAAAATTGCCAAAAATCAAATACTTCCGCAATTTAGAGGCCTACTTCAAATTACGTACTTTCATTCTGAAACCCATCAAAATAATCTCTGTCGATACCAAGAAACAACCAATAAACCATAAAAACTACCCTATAAAACACCTAAAATTTGCTATTTTAAACCAAATGAGGTGAGAAAAAAAGAAGTTTGCTTTTCTCCATCATGTACTGGGTAGGGGAGGTTTTTTCATAATGTGCACACCCATCACCCTGACCCATTCTTTCACATCTAGGCCAAAATTTACACTACACATCATATTTGAGGGTTCTGTGCTTAAAACATGGATCTATGTCAGTGACATTGGCAACATCTACAGAAGCGACAATGGTAACCTGTTATATAACCTGAGAGCTATATAAGAAAAATATCTGTCTGCAAATTATTTCTTTCCAATGGCACAAAGCTCAATCAAGATCAGCAAGATATTTAAACTAAATAGCTTGAAATGTTAGTAGAGTTTAACCTTTTCACTGTCTTTCACATAAATCTATGTTACTGATCCCAACATCATTTATGAAGATCTACTCATAAATTCTAGCAGTCTCTAATCTAGCAGGAGAGGCCAGGAAGGCCTAGCTATGAAACAACAGGTCTGTGTGGTTAGTGTTCACAATATAAAAAAAAAAAATCAAGGAAGCTGCAATTCATTGTGGGACTGCAACGTGGCCTGATCGCTAAAGATCTCACATCACACGGCGAGGGTCTGCGTTCGATTCCCAGAGCGGGTAGAAACATTGGGTGTGTTTCTTTACACTGGTTGTCTATATTCACCCATCAGTAAAATGGGTACCTAGGAGTTAGTTGACTGGTGTGGGTCGTATCCTGAGACAAGGACCTAATTTGCCCGAAATGCTCTGCATAACAAGGTGCTTTCTATATAGTAGTATGTCATTGATGTCAGCTAGGCCTGTATACTATGTACTGTACATGTACTTGTAGTAAATAAAGATATTATTATTATTATTGTTCATTATGCCAGACAGTTACAAGAGTCTCACTTCCAGGCAAATTCATCATGTATTATTCTCCCGTGACAACTCCAACATAAGAATAACTGAACCAAGGCTGAGTTCTATGGTTTCGAAAGTTTAGTGACCAAAAGTGATGCTCGGGATGCCGGAAATAGCACTGGAAACCCTGATGACACACAGCCATCTATATACAGTGGTACCCCGAGTTTCATACAGCTCCCAACTCGAACAATTATGTAAGTGTATAATTGTAAGTGCTTTTGTAAGTGTATTTTTGGGGGTCTGAAACGGACTAATCTAATTTACATTATTCCTTATGGGAACAAATTCGTTCGGTAACGGCACTCGAACAGCCTTCTGGAACGAATTATGGCTGAAGCTCGGGGTACCAGTGTACAGTATAGTGTCAGTTCATCCAGAACACTTAAATGTCATAACAGAAAGCTCATACTCCCTTGTGGTTTGAACATAGATTACATGAGTAGAAATGATGACAGTGACATGGACTTTGACTTACTATCAATCGATAATCAGTCTAGTGATACTGATGATAATTATTCGCCTGTGCAGCATCAATACAGTGGTCCCTCGGTTTTCGTGCATCTCCAAACTCGAACATTTATTCTGAAATAGACTACCCTACGTGACATTATTTCTTAAGGAAGTAAATTCATTCGATAATGGTACTTGAGCAGCATTCTGTGCCTATTACATACATAGAACACTCTATGCAAATATTAACCCCCACTCAAACTTCTCCTTACCAATTTTAACAGGACACATGACCATAACACTAGACACAGATCACTCCTCGATGTTCCCCGTGTCCATCTAACACTATGTAAAAACTCAATGCATATAAAAGGCACGAAAATTTGGAATTCATTACCTGTCATTGCCAAAGAAACCCTACCTGTACCCCAATTCAAAACGATGCTAAAAAACCACCTTCTCACCCAAAGCTAATTGCTCAATATCAAACATTCCCAGCAAAGTAGAATAATCACTTAACGTAAAAACCTGACTAATCAATTGAATGTAAAACCTGTTATGAATATTACATACTTAGCTAATTATTTCCACAACACTTACATTATAATGACCACGTAAACTAACTGCAATGCAATTAATTGTTTTAAATTATCTCACTCAATTAGTTGCATTGCTACAATTAATTGATATGTTCAACTTATATTCAAACTTTATAACTTAGATATGCAACTTTACTTATTTTATAAATTATCAACCATAACTTTTTACCATGTAGTCTAGAATTAAGTAGTCCTAAGAATGCCCCCTATGCACAGCATATTAGGGGCTTTTGGCATGTACATCTCATTAATAACTAAGTAATAACTATGTAATAACTATGTATAACTATGTCTACCATATATAATTGTACAATGTCTCAATAAAGTATTATTATTATTATTATTATTATTATTCTGGAATGAATTTTCGGTGAAAACCGAGGGACCACTGTATATGCAGTGATGCATTTGGTCTGGTAGTGTCCTTATTGCTATCCCAGAGGGAAGTAGTACATCACGGCATGTAGGGAGTGTAGCAAAGATGCAGAGAGTGTAGCAGGGATGCAGGGAGTGTAGCAGGCATGCAGGGAGTGTAGCAGGCATGCAGGGAGTGTATCAAAGATGCAGGGAGTGTAGCAGGGATGCAGGGAGTGTAGCAGGGATGCAGGGAGTGTAGCAAGGATGCAGGGAGTGTAGCAGGGATGCAGGGAGTGTAGCAAGGATGCAGGGAGTGTAGCAAGGATGCAGGGAGTGTAGCAGGGATGCAGGGAGTGTAGCAAGGATGCAGGGAGTGTAGCAAGGATGCAGGGAGTGTAGCAAGGATGCAGGGAGTGTAGTAGGCATGCAGGAGTGTAGCATTCATGCAGGGAGTGTAGCAAAGATGCAGGGAGTGTAGCAGGGATGCAGGGAGTGTAGCAGGGATGCAGGGAGTGTAGCAAGGATGCAGGGAGTGTAGCAGGGATGCAGGGAGTGTAGCAAGGATGCAGGGAGTGTAGCAAGGATGCAGGGAGTGTAGCAGGGATGCAGGGAGTGTAACAAGGATGCAGGGAGTGTAGCAGGATGCAGGGAGTGTAGCAGGATGCAGGGAGTGTAGTAGGCATGCAGGGAGTGTAGCATTCATGCAGGAGTGTAGCATTCATGCAAGAGTGTAGCATTCATGCAGAGTGTTTCATTCATGCAGGAGTGTAGCATTCATGCAGGAGTGTAGCATTCATGCAGGAGTGTAGCATTCATGCAGGGAGTGTAGCATTCATGCAGGGAGTGTAGCATTCATGCAGGGAGTGTAGCATTCATGCAGGGAGTGTAGCATTCAAGAAAAGGCCCAGTAACCCCAGAAAAGAACTTGGTGCCTGCAGTGTTAATGGAAGGGGATTCCCTTCCAAACACTAGCATACTACTCCACCTTCTCCTCCTCCCGTCCTCCACACATCAACAACTCTTCAATAAATGTAGTGACATGTTATTGTTCAATATTTACATGTGTATTTAGGTATTCTTTATTAAATTCTTTATTATTTAATGTCAAAAGTTCTAAAAATATTTTATTTAACTACTTTTGGAAGTCTTGGACGATTAAATTTATTTCCATTATTTCTTATGGGCAAAATTGATTCGAGTAACGATTTTTCAGCCTTAAGATATGCCCTCTTGGATTAATATCGTAAGTCGAGTACCACTGTAATATGTGTTCACCCATATGAGGCCTCTCTGTCCATTACTCTGTCACGTGACTTCCCATCTACCAGCCTGGCTGGGCCACAGGCTCACCAGTTAAGATCAGACCAGGATAGGAGACAGACATTCAGAAGACTGTTGATTCCTCTTACTCTGCCAATACAAGATAACAGACCATCTAGTTGTGTCGTTACTGCCATAATTCATCACTCTGAACCCCCATTACAATAATAGATATAATTTGATATAACTGAAGGCTCAGAACCACTAATTATACAATGCTTGCAGGCAAACTAATCATAAGGCCAACATACTACTTAAATCTAGAACTAGTATATAATTTAAGTCATTAAGTATCAGTACAGCTTTAGTAATTTCATTACAATCACAAATGCTGCAAATCACATAAGGCTGCAAATGACAAATTAGTCAATTACAAATAAATTACATTGAATTTACATCAGTTCAATGACCTGAAATTTATGGAGTGGTTGAAGTGAGGTGGTGAAATCGAAGCATGAGAATTTACAGATAGTTAATGAATATAACATGTATGTGAGATTTAATAAGCTCTTTTTAACAATATCAATAGATATTGGCAAACTGAGAGCTTTTGGAATTTTCATGCAGTGAGTTATAAATTTTTGGCCCTCTTATTTGCATAGAGATTTTGAACAGGTTGAGTCGTGGAATGTATTGTGTCTATGCACTCCATTGCTACACTTCAGACAGAATTTAAGGTCCAGGTTGATGTCTGAATTGTGTTACACAAATTTCAACTTTTGAATAAGGGAGTGTGTGTAGTCTGTAGCCTGAATGAGTAATTATTCTGAGAGATGATTTTTGATGAGTAACAACAAGATTGAGGTGATAAGCTGTTGTTGATCCCCATACACAGATACCATAGGTGAGGTAAGGATACACTAAAGAATAGTAAAAAATGAGCAGGGATGTTTGGGAAACAGTGTTATTTTTGAGAGAATGCCCACTGCTTTGGAAATTTCTCTAAAAATGTTCTGGATGCATATGTGATACTTCACTATTAAGGAAATACAAAAGTGAAATTTCAGTGAAATTGTGAAAATGTATGATACTGAACTTTTGTGGATTCTTGATATAAATGCAACAAATATTTCCTTTAAATTTTTCATACAGGCAGTTTATTTAAATGAAGCATTCGCAAGTTATTGGAAAACATTAGTCAGACTAGAAAAATGCTGTCTAGGAAACATGACTTGCTCTTGCTATTCAAGAATGGTGGGAGGCTGGGAGCATCACTTGTGGTCGGGTAAGCAGAGGTGAAGATTTCCAGAGAGCACCACCATGTACAAGGTTTAGTGTAAACCCTATATATAAGGTTTAGTGTACTCTCTATATAAGGGAGTTTAGTGTACTCCCTATACAAGAAGGTTTAGTGTACTCTCTACCTGGAGGGTGTTCCGGGGGGAGGGGGGTGGAGAGGGGGGCAACACCCCTGCAGTGCGAGTCCTGACCAGGCCTCACAGTGGATTAAGAGCTGATCAACCTGGCTGTTACTGCTAGCCTCATGTAATTCAAAGTACGAAGCACAGCCCAGCTGGTCAGGTACTGACTTTAGGTATCTGCCCATCTCCCTCTTGAAGACAGCCAGGGATCTATTGGTAATCTCCTTTATGTATGCTAGGAGGCAGTCTTTGGCCTCTGACACTTATTGTGTACTTTTGGCACCCCTGCTTTTCAATGGGGGGGATGTTGCAGAAAGTGATTTCTCTGTACAGATTTGGTACTAGTCTCACTAAGATTTCCATATATAAAAGAGTTTAGTATACTCTCTATAAAAGGTTTAGTTCTGCTCCCTATATAAGGATGTTTAGTGTACTCCCTACATAAGGGAGTTTAGTAGCTCCCTAATAAGGGAGTTTAGTAGCTCCCTAATAAGGGAGTTTAGAGTACTAATAAAAGTAAGTTTAGAGCAATTATAATGTTTAAATCAGTCATGTTTAAACTGACTACACAACTAGTATTATTAATACTTATTTATATTTCTACAACTAATAAAGCTTATCATTAAAGTCTCAACTTGTTTTACTTAATGGTTTGTATATTAGCACAAGCATTACTTACTAAGGCACAATAGCTGTTTAGCTGTTGTCTATAACCATCATTAACACTGGAAGGCTAATTATAAAACAGCCTTCCCCAAATGCAACTCCAGATACGACAGTGACTACATTAACTTCACTCCTCCCACTTTTTTACTTCCAGATACATAATTTTTTTTATATAAATCATGAAAAACAAATACATACTGGTAGAATTTTTTATTATTATATACCCATATAAAATACAGGTATGAAAATAATTTTTTTTTGCATATTTAATAAAGAAACATTTAGATGCTCATAAATAGATTTTACAAATACTAATAATCCCTTGCCATAACATTCTCTTATTTTACGACAAAAATTAACCCTTTGACTGTCGCAAGCCCATTTCTGAAACAGTCATTCTGTCACAAAATATTTAAAAAAAAAAAAAAATTCTTATGAAATGATAGAGAATCTTTTCCCGATGGTAATGACAACAAAAGCACAAAATTTGATGGAAAACTTACGGAATTACGCTCTTGTTAAGTTAGTGATATCGGCGATATATACGCATCAACAATTTTGCCGACTTTGAGCCCTATTTTCGGCCAATTCCATTGTTACAGCCGACCAAACTCATAGCTATTTCTTTAGAACTCCATTTGTTCTATCGATTGAGTACAAGAAACCACCAATTTACTGATTTCAACTACCCAATAAAGTGGTCAGAAATTGACAATTTGGCCAATTTCATGCAAAATAAAAAAGATGTCAATTTCAAAATAGAATAAACAATGCAGACATTCCTGGCACTAAAATAATATTTTCTCTGTTCATTAGTCATGTCTTTAGGCCCCTCTTATATTACTCTTGCTTTCTATTTTGATTTTTTATTCATACAAAAAATAGAAGATTTACTGTTTTGCAGACTACTGCATTATTATAAAAATGGTATAAATAATATCAGTGCACTTGTGAAAGAATATCAGACTCACCAGTTGATGTGTATTGGACATGTGGCGTGATTTGTTTACTCTTGAACATTGGCACATTTCCACTATGTACTTTGAGCTCAATTTCAAGGTCGTTTTCATCATGAAACTAATCAAAATCATCTCTATTTCTGTAATATGTTTTCCATTCTATCAAATGAGACCATGAAAAAGAGAATACAACCATAAATACTATATGAAAATACACCTCAAAGTCAGTGTTTTAATCCAAAAACATGGTTGAAGTTTTTTCTTTCTCATTATGCACTGTGTGCTGCAGGATTTTTTTATACAGCGCACACTGACCACACAGACCCATTCTCTCACATGTGGGCCTACCAGCTTTCTCCCACTTGATTTGAAGCTGTTAGAATTTTTTAGTATATATACATCCGAAACACTGGCTCGTAAAACGTATATATACGATCGAAACAGTCAAAGGGTTAAATTAGTTATTTATATTTACAATACAGTGGACCCTCGTTTATCGGCCATAATCCGTTCCAAAAGCTCGGCCTAAGACTAAAATGGCCTAAAAGCGAAATAATATTTCCCATAAGAATTAATGTATGTAAATACAAATAATCTGTTCCAGACAAAAATATCAACAAAAAATATATTTTTTTTAAGATTGACTATAGTTTTACATACACAAAACAATGACAACTAAATAAAATTATTAAAGAAATGGATAAATGAACATTTAAATCACTATTACATACTTTTATTGAAGGCAGGAGAGTATTGTTTGGAGACAGAACAAAATACTCCTTCAATATGATGCTAATATCAACTCTATATGGCTTATTTATCTATCACAATTCATCTAATATAACATAATAAACAATATAAATAACATAGAAACCTCATATACACTCTAGAATGAATAAAATATATCATTACGTATGTGGCTAGTGGTGGCGACAGGAGTTTGTTTGGGGACAGGACAAGATAGTCCTTCAATATGACACTAATATCAACACTACGGCTTATTTATCTATCACAATTCATCTAATATGACATAATAAACAATATTAATAACATAGAAACATGACATATACTCTAGAGTGAATAAAATATGTCATTACGAATGTCACGAGTGGTGTGTTGTTTGTTGTTGGGTACATAAGGGCCACTGAAAGATAAGCCTTACATAGTGGTGGTGAAGGCAGCAGCAGATGCGGCGGTGTTGTCAGTCGTCCTATATACCTCAAACAACAATGGAGGAGTTAAGTTTCGCGTCGTCATTTTTCTATCGCTTAACTTACATGCTACACTGTTAAGGGAGGGGCGAATGAATTCACACTTTTTTTTTTATTTTGGTCTAATTTCAATGGGATTTTTACAGTGATTTATACAGCTTTTAAAAACCTATACACTGTCTTTGCATTGACTTTTTGCCTTTAAGTTAGATAGAAAAAAATAAATTGTTCCAAATTTGAGGAGTCACAAAACTTTCCTATTTTTACAAAACTTGGAAGATGTACAATGCTCTAGTAAACATTAGATGAAAGATAATGGATATATAATTGTTGACCCAATGCATTTTAGCAAAAATGTCAATAGATTCTATTATAAAAAATGTTGAAGTTAGTGATTTTTTTGTGTTTATTTTTTGTGGGGAAAAAATCAATACAAACAAAGCTGTAAAAGATATCAGAAATCCTCAATGGGTGTTTGTAGAGCTATCATCTTTACTCAATAAAGTGTGCAAAAATCATTACAATCCTAATAATAATTTTCGCAAAAAATGGCTCACAATGTTAATAATTGATTTCTGAGTTAATGATATATTTTTTTATGTAAAACTCTATGGATATGGAGCGCTAAATCTCAGCATGTTGCACACATCAACACTTGTTGAGACCCCAGAGGCGACTGAGCTAGCATTAGTTCCTGCACTTGAAAGGAGGCATCAGAGATATTGCTATGTAGTGTATTTTGAATGAAACAATCATAAAAATCATAATTTTGGGAGGAAAAAAAAAACACTAATTGGCAACATGTATTATTTATGAAAGCAAGAACAAAAAAATTACATTTAAGGAAAAACATACAGAGAAATATGATAGAAACAAGCTGTTTACACCAAAATGTTGCCAGAATGTTGCACTATTTTTTGATAAGAAAAAAAAAATTCCAAAATTTTTCAGTCTTCCTTAAGGGAAGGGATCGCCCCTCCCTTAATGCTACACTTTATCGCTGGCTGGCGCTATAGCCTTTATCGACTCCTGCTGCTTTAGTATCGTACATATCATAGAATCACTGAAGAAGGCACATTCTTCCCTCTCAGCCTTTTACCAAAGGGCTGGCACTCTGAACTTTCTTTGGCCCCATGGTGGCTTATTTCACAGTCACAATCAATAAACAAGCACCAAAATGAACAGATGAATGGATGAACACACAGAGTATTCCTTACTCAATGTGAGAGAGACGCAGATTGAGTGTGATACGCGTGAGGAAGTGGCGTTGTTGGCGGGTTGACGTGTCCCAATATGGCCGATAAGCGAAAAAACAGCTGATAATCGGAAGCCGAAAAAACGGCCTATAAGCGAGTTGGCCGATAAGCGAGGGTCCACTGTATAATTTTTGGGACTCACCAAGAAACTGTCTTCACACTTCTCACTCTCTCCTGGGTCTATTCCTGAGAGGACAGTATTTTCAGTGTGCATGTAAGCCACTGGTTAAGTATTACAGACTCTTAAATCCATAAAAATCTTTGATGATGAATGTTGTTTATACAAATAAATGAATCATCCTTCCAATTTTGTCAAAAGGGCAGAAATAGATTATAGTTGTTCCAAATTTTTTTTTACAATGTTATAATATTAGCCCTCATATATAAGCTATATACGTACCAACATTTTTTTTACTCATTGTGTAAGGCCAAAATCAAAATGTAACTAAGAAATATGAGTAACTGAAGCTGCTCATTACAAAATAGAACAAGTTTTGAATGTATATATAATAAATTATATATACATTCTATAATGTGCATTATTAATAAAAATAAAAAAATAAATATATACCAATATAAACAATGATATGTGTTGAAGATACAGTGCTTTTAAAATTGTAAAAAAAAAAATACAATAAAAAATAATCGTGAGCAGAAGAGACAATTAACATAGTGCTTGAGGATTTTCAAATTATTATATGAAGAACATGACTTTATCTTCCATTAACAACTGTGGAGTCCTCATTTAACACAACAGAAATTTTGTCGATATGAATATGCAAGTGTCTCTTTAGATTTCTATTATCAGCAGCTTGGTATGGACAGTGTGGACATGAAAATGGCTTTTCACCCGTATGGGTGCGGAGATGAATCTTGAGCCTGCAGCTCTCAGTACAGCGATATGAACAATAAGGGCAGGAATATGGTTTCTCTCCAGTATGAGTGCGCCTATGTCTTAACAAACTGTAATGCTGGGTGGTCGTGAAGGCACAGTGTGGACAACCAAGTAACTTTTTGTTGGCACTGACAATGTTCCAGGTTCCCGTGGCTCCATCCATCGCCGTCCTCTCCATCCCCACCTGTAGGGGACGCGCGACTTATTGTAATCATGTTGAGTGAGATCAAGCAACTGTCACTCATTAATGAAAGCATGACTAATTTCAATATATAAATTCCCATATTGTTTTATAAAGAAACTAGACTCTGAATTATTTTTAATGACCAGCAACTGAGAAGCCAAAAAGTGAGCTGAAAATAAACATTAGAGAGATTAAACTAGATGTATAACTCTATTTCAAGTATTACTTATGTATGCAAAATACAGAAAACACAGGACGGCAAGGAGTAATAAAAAATAATTAGAAGAGATAATGGAATAAAAGAAAACAAATAACATTCTAATAGAATAATGATTCATGTAAAGTATATAAATGGAGGAAAATGTGTTTATGATTGAAATTTAATAGCCACATCCAACACAGCCAATAAGGTCTCCAAGAGAGTAGGCATCCTCTCCAAGATGTTAGTGTACAGCTCAAACAACACTACTTACATTGTACCACTCTCTACTCTGCCCTTACCTCGCCTATGATATTTGTGCCTGCAGATCTACTACATCAAATGACTTAAAACAATTAATAAGCCAACTATACTTAAAAATCATCTCATCTTTCAACAATAACCATACCCACACTATGCTAATCTCTAACCAAATTTGAAGCAACTCTCCCAAATATTTTATTATCCCTTATCTATTAAACCATTATTACAAACCTAAAAATGTATGTTTGTATCATAAATTGTACTACATGTATGTCATATTAATAATTGAGTAAAATATTGAATATTTGAAGTTTGTCTAGACTTAAGTAGTCTTTAACCCCTAAACTGTCCAAATGTAGATCTACGTTCTTACTGATAGTGCTCCAAACGTAGATCTACGTTTTATTTTTCCTGCCTCCAAATTTGGCACGATTGGCCTGAGATGCCTGGTCAGTATAGAATGGGTCTTAACACTCAGTGTGCACAGTATTAAAAAAATCTGGGACCACTTAGTACCTTGTGGGAGCACCAGTTCAATTGAGCACCAGCTAGTGCAAATAGCATGGCAAACACCAGGGATTCACTGATGTCATGTCGTGTTAACACTTCCCTTTTAACCTAAGTAAAGAGAAACGATTCTTGAGCGGGCTGGATGGCTGCGTGATTGAGTAGCTGGCTGACTGACTTTAGCTGTCTCTGTCTATATCTCTGTCTGTCTGTCTATGTCTCATTCTGTCTCTGTCTATCTCTGTCTCTCACAGGTACACATAAGTACAGTTATTATACATAGTGTAAATTACCTAAGATAACCCAAAAATTCCAGGCAAAGTGCTATACAGTGCTTGTAGATATAAGGCATAATAAGCATGATGCAAGAAATACGCATTTTCACTTGCTAGGAATCAGGGAGCGGCTCGTAAACCAACAGGTTTACGAGCCACTCCCTGAGACAGAGAGACAAGCAGATGGAAAGACAGACACACACAGGCAGACAGAAAGACAAATAAGCAGAGATAAACTGACAGATAAGCAGAGCTAGACTGACAGATAAGCAGAGCTAGATTGACAAGATAAGCAGAGCTAGACTGACAGATTAGCAGAGCTAGACTGACAGATAAGCAGAGCTAGACTGACAGATAAGCAGAGCTAGACTGAGATAAACAGAGCTAGACAGACAGACACAGATACAGATACAGACATGTTTGTGTGTAACAGTGAAAACAAATAAAGCCATGTTTCCCTGCAGCAGTGCACATTCATCAAGTGTCACTACACTGTCAGCAGTTTACTGACACTTGTCATAACACTGGCTGGCTGGCTTGCTTTGCCTGTCTCTCTATCTGTCTGTATCTGTCTGTCTATCTGTCTATATCTCTGTCTAACTGTTTAAATCTGTCTCTCACAGATTCACATAAGTACACTTAATATACATAATGTAAAAAACCTAGGATGACTAAAAATTCCAGGCAAAATGATATACAGTGCTTATAGATATAAGACAAAATAAGCATGACTGGCAAAAAATAGGCATTGTCACTTCTGCATCATGTGTAATACCTGTTGGTTTACGAGCCGCTCTCTGAGACTGAGAGACAAGCAGACGGAAAGACACACACACAGGCAGACAGAAAGACAGACACACAGGCAGACAGATAAGCAGAGCTAGACAGACAGATAGACAGACAGACACACATGTTTGTGTTTAACAGTGAAAACAAATAAAGCCAGGGTTCCCTGCAGCAGTGCACTATCATCGTGTCACTCCACTGTTTACCCTGTCAGCAGTTTAGTGACACTTGTCATAAACACCATGCTTCAAGAAGTTTCATATATACTCCAGCATATCTAAAACATTGCTGAGACCTATAAATACTTTGTATATACAGTGGTACCTCTACTTACGAGCTTAATTCGTTCCAGACGGCTATTCAAGTGCCGATACCGAAGGAATTTTTTCCCATAAGAAATAATGAAAATTAGATTAATCCATTTCAGACCCCCAAAAATACACTTACAAAAGCACCTACAAAAATACACTTACACAATTGTTCAAGTTGGGAACTGCTCGTAAGTAGAAGTACCACTGTATTTCTAGACAATAGTAAATGACCAAGGCAGGTGAAAATGTTCACCTGTTGGTGTGATTGTGACTATTTGAGTACTATTTCAGTACCTAATATTAGTGTCAGAACAGAGATTGGCTACGAAATTACAAGAACTATTATAAATTGTAATTATCAGAACATAAAAATTATATAAATTAAAATAAAAACGAGAAAAAAGGTATATCAGCAACACTTCTGCAAGCGGCAGGACTCGATGTTGCCATCAGGTGAGCATCCAGCGCCAACTTCGCGGGCTTATATCTCGGTAAGTACTGACTGTAAAACAATTTTTTTATCCTATAACAAGTAGAAAAATGCCCTCTTCATTTAGAAAAAAAATAAAATAAAATAAAAAATTTGGAGCACTACACGAGTGAACATAGATCTACTTTTGGACAGTTTAAGGGTAAAAAAAAAAAAATTTGGAGTGCTGGGCGAGAGAATGTAGATCTATGTTTGGACAGTTAAGGGGTTAAGTAATAGGTTAAGTCTGCCCAAAATGCCTTGGCACGATAGTGGCTTATTTTGTGCCAATCAAATTATGAAATGTAAACACACATTGTAACCTTTGCAAAGAAATAAATATTTGATTTTGATTTCATTCGATTTTGAACAAAAGTTGCTGTTCACACTATCACCCATTCCAGTGCCAGACAACACACTCCCCTGTTCTTCAAAAGCTTGAACTTACTTAATATATAAAATATGCACTCATACTACTGTGCCTACTATATATATAGGACAATCAATTCCAATATAAACCCTTCTCTGAAATTTTTCACTGATAGCTGCAACAGAACACACTGTCATAACACAAGACACAAAAACCTCTTTGACATCCCCTGTATTTGACTCAACCTGTGCAAAAACTCATTGATCATAAAATGCCTAAGATCTGGAATTCATTTTCTGAGGTATTGAAAGGACCCTATCAGCCAATCAATTCAGAGCTATTGTTAAAAAGCCCCTTATCTCCTTAACATAACTGAGACAGCATTCACTACGTTAAACAAAATCAGCTTTCATTCAGTTCCATCCTTCCTTCAACTTCCATACATAATTGGTAACACATCGATTGAGTACAAGAAACCGCCTAATTACCAATTTCAACTACCCAAAATAGTGGTCAGAAAATGACAATTTGGCCAATTTCACACAAATTTCAAACGATGCCAATTTCAAAATAGGGTCCAGAATAAACAAGACAGACATTCCTGACACTAAAATAACATCTTCTCTGTTCATTAGTCACATCTCCAGGCCCCTCTTACATTACTTTTGCTTTCCATTTTGAATTTTATTCTCAAAAAAAAATAGAAGATTTACCGTTATGTATACAACTGCATCATTGTAAAAATGGTATAAATAATATCAGCGCACTTGTGCAATAATATTAGACTCGCCAGTTGATGTGTATTGGACGCATGGTGTGATTTGTTTACTCTTGAACATCGGCGAAAATTGAACATTTTCGCTACTTTGAGCTCAATTTCAAGGTACTTATCATTGTCAAACCAATCAAAATCATCTCTATTTCTGTAATATATCTTCCATTCTATCACATGAGACCAAGAAAACGAGAATACATCAATAAATACCATACGAAAATAGACTGCAAAGTCGCTGTTTTAAACGAAAAAAACGGTCAGAGTTTTTTTTTTCTCATTATGCAGTGTGTGGTGCAGGATTTATTTTATACTGCGCACACTGACCACATAGACCCATTCTTTCATACGTAGGCCTACCAGCCATTTCCTGCTTAATTTGAAGCCGCTAGAATTTAAGCGTACTAGTACGGCACCAACCCCTGCTCGTAAAACGTACTAGTATGGAACCGACCCCGAAAGGGTTAATAGTCTATATAGTGGACCCCCGAGTTTCGGTCATAATTCATTCCAGAAGGCTGCTCAAGTGCCATTACCGAACGAATTTACTCCCTTAAGGAATAATGTCAAGTAGGTTAGTCCATTTCAGACCCTCAAAAATACACTTACAATATTACACTTACATAATTGTTCGATTTCCGAGGTGACCGAAACTCGGGGGTCCACTGTATCTAGTTTTTAAAGTAACTTTTAAGCCTTATGACTAGTTGCCCAAAATACACAGCATAAATAGTGGCTTTCTCTTGTGCCTACCAATGTTTTATTACAAGTAAACTTCATTATATGTACTGCATATAGGAATAAAAATTGTACTGTATTGTATTTATAAACCCATGGGGGTTATATAATACCTGGGGGATGGAAGGGGTGAGGGATAATCAGGTTTGATCTAATGATATAGAGTAGCTCCAATTCCTTGGCTCAAGAACCCTTCACCAGCATGAAGGAACCCTCTTTGAATCATTATTCACTATGGATTTCACAGTTAAATAAGCCACATATTTAACATGTAACTGACAAAATGTGAATCCTTTTTTTTTTTAATAAATACAGTACTGTATGTGTTAAAATGATAAGTCCGAGTCGTCGGTAAACGAGTACATCGTTAAGTGAGGAGAGGCTGTGTGTATATATATATAGTCCCCCCGGAAATCAAACATTCTTCATTCCAGAATGCTGTTAAAGTGCTGTTACCAAACGAATTTATTCCCATAAGGAATGATGTAAATTAGATTAGTCCGTTTCAGACCCCCAAAAATACACCTATAAAAACACTTACAATAATAAACTTACATAATAGGGCGAGTTGGGAGTGTTCGATTTCCGAGGGTCCACTGTACAGCCTCTCCTCACTTAGCGACGTACTCGTTTACCGATGCCTCATGTCAGGTGGGTACTTAAGGAGATATTGGAGTAGTAATGAATACACTCGTTAGATGTTCTGGTAGCGTATATTAAGAGAGTCATGAGGGGAGAAGCCCAGGCCTGCCTCTTGAGTTTACTATGCCTAGCGTGGAACTGGCTCACAGTATCTGGTGAAATGATCTACCATAACACACAGATGTTTGTTGCCCTGGAGGGAACATTGGAAATTAGTTACCAGATCTAGTGCAACTCTTTCCCATGGTTCGCTAGTATAGTTGGATACACCTGAATTGGATTAGGACCATTAACATTACCTTTATGTTGCATGCAGACACTACATTTCTTAACATACTCAGAAATATCAGTTGCCATACGAGGCAAAAAGTATTTCAATCTGGATTGTTTTACAGAATGATCCATACCAGGGTGCGCAACACCTGGTACTACATCATGAACCAGCTGTAAGGATACATTCACTAGTGACTGTGGAATTACTAACTGGTATACCCTTCTACTAGGAGTATCCAACTCGGTTGTTCGATACAGTAATTCCTGGTTCATGACAAAGTCACTGATAGGTGCTGGTGGCTTCACAGTCAGGATAAGATTTTCCTGTATAGCAGGAATCGAATCACACCAGACCACATGGGATCTGTTCTTTGAGCATTCTTTACATCCTTGGCACTAAATGGAGGATCTGCAGTTACTACACTAACATGTCGCAATAGGGCATCTGCAACTACATTTGATTTGCCAGGTAAGTGTTCAAAGGTAGGGTTGAACTCTTGAATAGTCGAGAACCATATGGCTAACCTTCCAGTAGGTTGTTTATTCTGGAATAAAGGAATCAGTGGAGCCTGATCTGTCAAGACATGAACAGGGTACTGATATATATGTCTCAGAAGTGCTTTAAAGACCATACTATTGCTAAGGCTTCTTGCTCAGTTACTGTATAATTATGTTCAGCTTTTGTAAGGACTCGGCTAGCAAATGCAACTGCGTTGTACTTGCTATCGGTCTTCTGAGCTAGTACGGCACCTATGCCAATTGAACTAGCATCAGTTGTTAGGTAGAATGGCTTAGAAAAATCTGGAAATATCAAAATTGGGGCAGATGTTAGCTTTTCATTGCTAATTTTTCTTCCATAGCAGCTCCTCTGAGTTGCTTAAGAAAGATGATAATAATTTAAATTGTCTGTTATTTGTTTTGCTACAAGGCAGGAAAGAAACAGCTGTCGTTCATGGTTTAGTTTTAATATGATTAAAATTAACACACAAATGGTAGGTTCTCCATGACCTTAGAATTTAATATAACATAAAAGGCAAAAAGTGCTAGTTCTTTTTCCGAGTAAAACTTCAAATTTATAGCAACAGCCTGTAAGTGAAATGTTTATGGCATCACACCCTCATTAACTCTTGCGTTAAATTTCGTTCATATATACTAAAAAAAATTTGTCCAAGCATCAATACCATAAAATTCCTAAAAATAATTACTTATTCAAGATTGTATATTGTACTGCAGATTCAATAACAAATGAATGGCAAGACATAACACAGATGGACATATATATGTGAATATCACAAACATCAACCATTCTTGTACAGGGGTATAAAGGATGTGCTAATAAAATTTTATGTAAAGACAAATAAAATACCAAATTTCTGGTCCGCTCAGGTATACCCATTAGGCTTGGTAAAAGACATGATAGCTCAAGTACATCAGTCTGCGAGGCATAAAATATTTTTTTCATTTCACGAGTGAGGAATAATAAGTTGAGAAATGCAGCAGCTGCTATTATTATAGTGTTTAAGTAAACTGATGAGTGCAAATTATTTAGGACTGAGCTACCATGATTATGATGGCAATCACAAACCTTCAAAGCAATTTGGAATATCTCAACTTTTTCAAATTAAATATTAGCCTAACCAATCATCAGTTACCAAATTTCAAATTTTCACAGAGTGGGGAGCAACTCACCAGGATACAATGAAAAAGCAATATAAGAAAAAGTTGCAATAAAAAAAAAAATTTTTAGAAAAAAATGAAGATGAAACAAACAAAACCAAAAAATAAAGCTATACAAAAAAGTAAAGAATTTCATAATTGTTTTTGCTGTTAAATTGGTTCAAAATTAATGCTGATCATTTTAAGAAAGTAGACTCTCTGACATTAATATTGTTAATCATCTCACAAACTACAGTATACTATTTACAGTATGCTCGTATATGAGTAGCAATATGCCTTTTTAAATTTCCATTATCAGCTGTTTGATAAGGACAATGTGGACATGAATAAGGTTTTTCTCCTGTGTGGGTACTGATATGAACCTTGATTCTACCTTTCTGTATACAACGATATGGGCAATGAGGACAAGCATAAGGTTTTTCTTTTGTATGAGTTAAAATATGATTTTTCATGTTAGTTGCATAAACAGAGACATAGGGGCAGTAGGGACACCTCCGTGTCTCCTCAGTGTTGACGAGGTTCTTCTCAGGTCTGGCAGCTTGTCCCCCACTTATCATCCTCAGACAGCGAGTCTCGAGCCCCACCTGTAGGGAATGCTCAGCTTATTCACCTCTAATAGGAATGATGCTAATAAATGCAACTGTCTACACTGCAATGATTATTATTATAATAAGAATCATGGGAAGTGCTAAACCCATAGGGGGTCATGTAGCACATGGAGAATAGGAAGCAATCAGGTCTGATACTAAGAAGGTACAGTAGCTTGAATTCCTGGAATCAAGAGCTCTTCACTAGCATCAAGGCACCTACCTCACTTGTAGCATCTATAGTACTTCAATGACACTTTAGAATAATTCATCATTATGGAGAGGGAAAAATTCATGTAGGATCAGACCATTGTTCATGGGACAAGCATGATAACCACAGTACCACAAACATAGGATGGATGCACAGGAAACTCAAACATACTTCACAGAGTTGTGATAAGAGTTCTCAATTGTAACTTCTTACATCTACAGTGTGGTGGCTAGCAACGCTTGCCTCGTAAAACAGATTCAATAACGCATGATCCCTCCTCTATCATGATAGCATGAAATTTTAATTATAAATCCTCATTTGTTATGATCAGGTACAGTACTTACAGTGCCACTGCTCTTCCACCCAACAAGTCTTGTGTTGCTGCTTTCTTAGTACAGTGGACCCCCGAGTTTCGTAAAACTTCACTCCTGAAGTCTGCCAAGTGCCATTACGCGAATTTACTCCTTAAGGAAAAATTTCACGTAGGTTAGTCTATTTCAGACCCCAAAAATACACTTCCACAAGAACTTACAAAATTATACTTACATAATTGCACGATTTCCGGGGTATTCGTTAACCGAGGGTCCACTGTATACTAACTTACTAAATAACTAACTACTTCCAAAATCCAGTAATTTAACCCCTTAACTTTCCAAACATAGATCTACGTTCTCTTGCCCAATGCTCCAAATATTTTGAAAAAAAAAAAAAAAATTAAAGAGCATTTTTCTACATGTAATAATTTTATTTGGATAAAAAAAATTACGGTCAGTACTTACCGAAATATAAGACCACGAAGTTCGTGCTGGATGATCACCTGATGGCAACTTGGAGTCCTGCTGCTTGCAGAAATGTTGCCAATACAGTATACTTTTTTTTTCTCTTTTTTTTTTTTCAATTTATATAATTTTTATGTTCAGATAATTACAATTTGTAGTAGTTCTTGTGATTTCACAGCCAATCTTTTTTCTGACACTAATATTAGGTACTGAAATAGTACTCACATAGTCACAAACACACTGACAGGTGAACATTTTCACCTGCTTTGGTCACATACTATTGTCTAGAAATATAAACAAAGTATTTATAGGTCCCAGCAATGTTTTAAACATGCTGGAATACAGCCTCTCCTCACTTAGCAACAAATTTGTTTACCGACGTGGTCTTAGGAACGGAATTCTGTTGTTAAGTGAGGAGAGGATGTATATATGAAACTCCTTGAACCATGGTGTAAGACGAGTGTCACTCCACTGCTGACAGTGCAGCAGTGGATTGACACTTAATGATTGTGCAATTGTTTGGCTTTATTTTCATTGTTACACATAAACATGTCTGTCTATCTGTCTGTCGATCTGTCTGTCTGTCTGTCAATCAGCCAGCCACTCACCCAGCAGCCGGCCACCCAGCCTGCCGAACACATATTACACATGTTCCAGAATTGTTTCTCTTTAACCCTTTCAGGGTTCAAGGCCATTTTTGGAAGGGGTGCACCAGTGTCCAAGAATTTCCCCCAAAAAAAAAAAATTCTTATTTTTTCTTATGAAATGGTAGAGAATCTTTTTCTGAAGGTAATAAAACAAAAAGTACGAAATTTGATTGAAAATTGATGAAATTATGCTCTCGCGAATTTTGATGTGTCAGCGATATTTACGCATTGGCGATTTTGCCGACTTTGACTCCCATTTTAGGCCAATTACATTATTCCAGTCAACCAAATTCTTAGCTATTTTACTAGTATTACTTCTATTCTATCGATTGAGCACAAGAAATTGCCTAGTCAACTGTTTCAACTACAAAATAAAGTGATTGGAAATTGGTAATTTAGCCAATTTAACTCAAAGTTCAAAATATTCCAATTTCAAAATAGGGTGCAAAATAAACAATGCAGGCATTCCTGGCACTAAACTAACATTTCCTCTGTTCATTAGTTACGTTTTCAGTCTTTACAAATGAATTCCATTTTTATTTTTTATTCACATAATGAATTTTTATTCAAACCAAAAAATGGAAGATTTAATGTTATGCAATATTGTAATAATTGTACAAATAATATCACCACATTTGTGAACGTATATTAGACCTACCAGCTGGCGCGTATTAGACGTGTGAGGTCATTTTTTTACTCTTGATCATCAGCAAAAATTGAACATTTCCGCTACTTTGAGCTCAGTTTCAAGCCATTTGCAGTACTAAAACCAATCGAAATCATCTCTATATCTGTAATATATCTTCCATTCTATCAAATGAGACCAAGAAATCACAAATACAACTATAAAAAATATACGAAAAAACATGGCAAAGTCGCTATTTTAATCGAAAATTACGGTTTCAGGTTTTTTCTCTCATTATGCACTGTGTGCTGCAGGATTTGTTTTATGTGGTGCACACTTACGACATAGATGTATTCTCTCATATCTAGGCCCAAATTTACCGCTCAAAGCTTATCTGAGTGAGCTGAGCTCATGACGTAGAACTACGGTTTGGACACAGAACTCAAAGCCGTAGAACTACAGCACGGACCCTGAAAGGGTTAATTAGGGCATAGGTTGTAGCACATTCTGGCAGGATGACACTTCCAGTGGTATCAAAATTGAAAGAATGTTGCACAAATGTTGCACATGGGTTATTATCGAGGTTTTTGATATTTCCTCGACCACTTGTGGCCACATCTGTCTCAAAGCCACTAAACTCAGGGTCAACAACACTTTCCTCTTAACCCTTTGGGGGTCGACAGGCCTTCTCAGGAAAGTGTTCCTGGGGTCGAAAAATTTTTGGAAAAAAAAATTAATTTTTTCTTATGAAATGATAGAGAATCTTTTCCGATCATAACGCCACCAAAATTATGAAATTTGATCGAAAACTAACGGAATTATGCTTCGCGAAGTTAGCGGTAGCCATGACCTTACGCATCGGCGATTTTGCCATTTGAGCCCTATTTTGACAAATTCCAATGTTTCAGTCTCTACAGTATAGCTATTTCGCTAGAACTCGATTTCGTCTATCGATTGAGTACAAGAAACCGCCATTTACCAATTTCATCTACCCAAAATAGTGGTCAGAAATGGCAATTTTCCAATTTCACCAAATTTCAAACGATGCCAATTTCAAAATAGGGTCCAGAGTAAACAAGGCAGACATTCCTGGCACTAAAATAACATGTTCTCTGTTCATTAGTCACGTCTCCAGGCCCCTTTTCCATTACTTTTGCTTTTCATTTTGAATTTTTATTCTCACAAAAAATAGAAGATTTACTGTTACGTATACAACTGCATCATTGTAAAAATGGTATAAATAATATCAGAGCACTTGTGCATGAATATAAGACTCGCCATTTGATGTGTATTGAGGCATGGTGTGATTTGTTTACTCTTGAACATCGCAAAAATCGAACATTTCGCTACTTTGATCTCAATTTCAAGGTACTTGTCATTGTCATACCAATCAAAATCATCTCTATTTCTGTAATATATCTTCCATTCTATCAAATGAGACCAAGAAAACGAGAATACATCAATAAAAACCATACGAAAATCGACTGCAAAGTCGCTGTTTTAATAAAAACGGTCAGAGTTTTTTCTCTCATTATGCAGTGTGTACTGCAGGATTTTTTTATACTGCGCACACTGACCACACAGACCCATTCTTTCATATGTATGCCTACCAGACGTTTTCTGCTTAAATTGAGGCCGCTAGAATTTGGGCGTACTAGTACGGCACCAACCCCTGCTCGTAAAACGTACTAGTACGGCACCGACCCCCAAAGGGTTAAAAGGGGAGAGTTAATACGACATGACATCAGTGAATCCCTGGTGTTTGCCACGCTGTTTGCTCTAGCTGGCGCTAAATTGAATTGGTGCTCCCACAAGGTACTAAGTGGTTTCAAATTTTTTTAATACTGCACACACCTTGTGTTAAAACCCATTGTATACTGACCAAGCATCTCAGGCCAATCATACCAAATTTGGTGGCAGGAAAAATAAAATGTTGATCTATGTCTGGAGCACTAGCAGTAACAACATAGATCTACGTTTGGACAGTTAAGGGATTAAACATCTAAGTATTAATGGACACAAATGTATAATTAATATGAACGGTAGATATTTTGAGAGATAACAGCTAAAATTTATTTTCCTAATATACAGTGGACCCTGGTGTTCGTGATGCTCCAAACTCGCCCTTTTATGTAAGTTTATTTTTTTAAGTGCTTTTGTAAGTGTATTTTTGGGGGTCTAAAAGGACTAGTCTAATTTACATTATTCCTTATGGAAATAAATTCGTTTGGTAATGGCCCTTGAACAGCATTCTGGAATGAAAAAATCACGAACACCGGGGTCCACTGTGTTTCATTTCCTGCTTACAGAAAAATTTGAGATAAATTTTCACAAACAAAAAGGTACCTTTATTCACAAGTATCAGGTAACCATTTCACAGTTGGTCCAATAATATTACAGATTGCAAGCCAATGTCAGTCCCGTAATAGTACGCCAAAATTCTAACCACTTCCAATCTTGCGGGAGATAGCTGGTAGGCCTACATATGAGAGAATGGGTCTGAGTGGTAAGTGTGAGCAGTATAAAAAAAATCCTGCAGCACACAGTGTATAATGAGAAAATAAAACTGCGACTGTGTTTTTGGATTAAAACAGTGACTTTGTGGTGTACGTATTTTCATGTGGTATTTATGGTTGTATTCTCATTTTCTTGGTTTCATTTCATAGAATGAAGATATATTACAGAAATAGAGATGATTTTGAATGGTTTACAGACTAAAAGTACCTTGAAACTGAGCTCAAATTAGCGGAAATGTTTGATTTTTGCCGATGTTCAAGAGTAAACAAATCACATCACGTGTCCAATACAGGTCAACTGGTGGGTCTAATATGCTTTCACAAATGTGCTGATATTATTTATACCATTTTTACAAAAATGCAGAAGTCTGCATAACAGCAAATCTTCTATTTTTTGTGTGAATAAAAATTCAAAATGGAAAGCATGTGTAATATAAAAGGGGCCTGGAGACGTGGCTAATGAACAGAGAAATTTTTTATTTTAGTGCTAGGAATGTTTGCATTATTTCTGGACCCTATTTTGAAATTCGCCTTCCTTGAATTTTGTATGAAATTGGCCAAATTATTAATTTCTGATCACTTTATTGGGTAGTTGAAATAGGTAAATGGGCAGTTTCTTGTACTCAATCAATAGAACAAAAGGAGTTCTAGCAAAATAGCTATTAGGTCGACTGAAACAATGGAATTGCCGAAAATAGGGCTCAAAGTGGGTGAAACTGCTGATGCGTAAATGTTGCAGAGACCGCTAACTTCGTGAGAGTGTATTTCCGTAAGTTTTCCGTCAAATTTCATACTTTTGGTTTCATTACCATTGGGAAAAGATTCTCTATTATGTCATAAAAAATTTTTTTTTAATTCTTCAACACTGAGAGCAAGTTTGCAAGCGGGGGTCTCGACAGTGAAAGGGTTAAACATAGAAAGTCACTAAACTTTGTCATTAATTCTGAATAAACATTCAGACTCGGCTATCTTACTGTACCAACTTATTTTATGATTCCTTGAAACTGGTAAATTTAGCCAATCAAATTTATAGACATATCCTCCAAATTTTTTCTCAATTTCAAGTGCTATGTTTACATCTTCACACTCTTCTTCACCTCATACATGCTGCAAGAAACTGATGAATTTATTTAATGCCTCTGACTACAATTTCTTCCATCAAGAACTGAGTGCAGATATCCTCAATTCATCCAGTGCCTCTTTCATAGTTATGATGCAGTATCTCATCGTGATGATGCAGTATCTCATAGTGATGATGCAGTATCTCACAGTGATGATGCAGTATGCAATGGAGTAACTGTTCCAAAAATCTTGCACATTAACTGTTAAAGTCACTATCTATCATACCCACAATGTCCATATTTCACATGATGCAAATTCTCCCAAGCCACAAATTTCATAAACAATTCAAAGATTCATAAAAAAATCTGCAAATTGCCAAAATTAGTATATTTAAAGCCTACAAACATTTGATAGATTTCTGTAATTTTTCCCCCCCACAAGGTTGCTCTTTTTTTTTGTTTTACATCCAGTTGCTGTTAGATTTAAATGAGTGTCACGGGATAACAAAATACTGTACAAACAAAAACTATCTCACAAAATTTTTATTTGTAGTATCCCAGTAATCATACATCAGAATTAATATACAACCGCTTATATTTTTTGGAGGGAGAAAAAATATCGACAGATTTTAACACAGCCTCAAGGGTACACACCATCCTGTTATTGGACCACTTGTCTCAGGCTACATCAACTGTCAATAATATGTACTCCAGCCTGTACTCTTTCTATTGTTCACCCATAATTCACCATACATGCATGGTACAATGAGCATCACATATTCTTAGTGTGTCTGCCTGGGCTAAATTTATGGAATATTCAGTACTAAAAAATGCATTTCTATCTTTTAATGCCAAAAGTATTAAAAGCCATATTCCTTAATTTGTTATGCTGCAAATGTATTTCATAGCTTAATTCAATACACAAATAGCAAATGGGTAACTTTAATCTTAACAATAGTTTTTACTTTCACATCACAGAAATCTGGCAAAATAGAATAATATATGTTGAAAAGAAACTGCAGCCCACATATACATGACATGGTATGTGGTATAATTTAAAAGGTGCAGATTGCTGTTTTCAACTTTTAATCCCATATATTACAGGCCATAATTCAGCTTGGACCATAAGATGAGGGGTATAGTTTTTGTTCCCCCCAAAATAAAATTTTTTGCATAGGTCCTTCTATAAGTCATGTGATTTACCTAAACTGTACAGGAGTATATAAGATGTTTCCCACAGTTGTCAATACATACATGCAGTGTTTGTATAGGTGTGACTCTAAAACCTCAGAAGTTACAAGTCACAAGCTCTGGTAGTACATATGACCTGTGAGGCAGATTCACCCAATGGCAATGCAATATAGCCTATCTTAATTTCTTACATGTAAGTATCAATGCAACCCTCCAATTGTAAACAATACAGCACTGTGTATAAACCTGCAAGTACTCATAAGTAACATTCCCACATTTGAATTATCTGTACCTTTCATTTTCTGGGGAAGTGGAACAGAATTCTTCCTCCGTAAGCCATGCGTGTCATAAGAGGCGACTAAAATGCTGGGAGCAAGGGGCTAGTAACCCCTTCTCCTGTATATATTACTAAATGTAAAAGGAGAAACTTTCGTTTTTCCTTTTGGGCCACCCTGCCTCAGTGGGAAACAGCCGACGTGTTGAAAGAAAGATATGTGGGTAGACATTTCCTACTACAACAGCTGAAGTAATGCAATATTTACTCATCATCTGCTTCACTGTGTTTGCATCATCAGAATTAAAATGTCAAGAAACTAGATACAAAGCCAATGGCATACATGTAATATATACGCATGCATCACCTTTGTGGTTCATTGTGAGATTTTGTGGTAAATGACAATTGTCTGTGAAGAAGGTCTGGTGCAGGAAGTGTTTATATCTTCTATGCTTCACTGCCCTTCTCTCCCCTGTATTACTGTATTATTATAATAAAAATCTGAAGGAAGCTTACATGGTCAGTCAGGCTGTATGGCATACAAGACATGAATGAAATAAATGCTTCAGGATAATGAATAATGAGAGTGGGTAGAAGGGATGGGTAGTGAGAATCAGTTTGAAGGAAAATGGTAGGGTAGTTGGGAGGGGGTTGATCTGCTAGAGAATGAGTGTGAGGAAGGGAGAGAAAGTGGCATGTGAGACGGTGAGTGGAAGATGGCAATGGTGGGAGGGTGGTAAGAGCAGGTGGAGAGAGAAGGTAGCAAAAAAGTGGCAAGGAAGGACAGGAAGAGGTGGTGACACAGGGTTAAGAGGGAGGTGGTGAGACAGACATAGTGAGTGAAGTACTCATTACCATAATTATATAGGTATTGCTAAGTGAACAGAGCAGTAGGTGTGTGGATACTGGCATATAGGCATATACATCTTTCCAGATATGTATAGACAAGTCTCATTATACCTGCTGCCCCTATTCACAAAGCAATAAAAAGTTGTCTGGATATTAGTTGCCTGTTGTAAATTGCATCCTATAAAAGAGGGAAAAAAAAGCCACTTCTTGGCTTGCTTGAGTTACTAAATTCTTAACTTTCTTGGTTTATTTAACTCTTGGGCTATTAATATATTAATTTTCTTGTACAGTGGACCCCCGAGTTTCGTAAACCCCGGAAATCGTACATTTATGTAAGTATAATATTGTAAGTGCTTGTGGAAAAGTATTTTTGGGGGTCTGAAATAGACTAACCTACGTGACATTTTTCCTTAAGGGTGTAAATTCGTTCGGTAATGGCACTTGAGCAGACTTCAGGAGTGAAGTTTTTACGAAACTCGGGGGTCCACTGTATTATTAAACTTTCAAGGTTAATAACAAAGGTCTTCAAAAACACCTATGCTTCATGGTGAGGGATGCAGGAAGACTTGGTAAAGAACAGAGGAAGACTTGGTGAGGGACGGAGGAAGACTTGGTGAGGGACAGAAGACTTGGTAAGGGACAGAGGAAGACTTGGTGAGGGACAGAGGAAGACTTGATAAGTGCAGAAAGTCAACAGTAGCTTCACCCAGTTTTCAAGGTGAGGAAGGGAGACTTGGAAAGAGCAGAAAGCCAATGAAAGTTTAACCTAGTTTCATAGATGAGGGAATTAAAGAGGGAAAGTGCAAGTGAATAAAGTCAATAACACCGTAGCTATCATAACTCCCATGTGGTATCAGGAGCACTGTAACCCTTCATCCCAACATCATGCAACTATTGTACGTACTTTTATACTGTAAAGGTCAAAAGATTTGGGGGTGGGGTGGGGGGTAATAATTCTGGGAATACCATATTTTGTCAGAAAGTTCTCTCATGGCCAATAATAGATGGCATTAATTTTGTTTTGAATGACAAGAAGTAGAATTCTACATCCTTTATTAAGTTTAACAAAAATATTGAGATCACCTCTCATTTTTTTATTGTCATTTTAGTTTGAAATTCTCTTTGACCATGAGCCCAATATGCATATAATTTATAAGAGACTTGCTTTGCACTAAGATATGGAGAAAGTAATTCTTAAATATGTCTTAAGTAAATGAAAAATTAAGAAAATGATGAAGCTTTAAAAAATTAACAAATAAATTACTCTACAAGCCTATGAAGCATCTATGAAAAAATTACCTACACATACACCAATAAAGCAACACTGCTCAAAACAAGTAAAATTTCTTACGAAGGTAACATGTTAACAAAATGAACTGCCTTCAACAGTGATAATATTTTAATAGAACACTAATGTAGCATTCAAACCAAAGATCTCTTTGGAAAATACAAAACTGCAAGCATGCACTTTACCCTGCGTACTGTATAATAAAATTTTGTAAATATGGTACATCAGTACCTATATTTTGTTTTACATAACATGATGCAGATGAAAGTAAACTAAAAATCTGTTTGTTTATATAGCAATGCAACAAAGAAGAAGAAAATTATAAATGCAAATAACATCCACATACATTAACAGATTAGGTTATACGTACTGAACAACTAAACTTCTGAATCAAGTACAGAGGAAAAATAAAGCATTTAATATGTTTAAAAACTTATTAGATTTGGGAGTATTCTTTATCAAAATATTCAAGTACAGTGGACCCCCGGTTAACGGCCATAATTCGTTCCAGAATGCTGTTCAAGTGCCGTTACCGAACAAATTTATTAACATAAGGAATAATGTAAATTAGATTAGTCCTTTTGGACCCCCAAACATACGCTTACAAAAGCACTTACAAAAATACACTTATATAATTATTAGTGTTTGGAGCAGGCCGTTAACTGGGGGTCCACTGTACATATAATGTCTTGAATAAGCCTGAAATTCTACAAAATAATCCAACCATATGATTTTATATTCAAATATTTTTAAAATAATCTAAATAAACTCTCCATATCTTTTAACCTTAGTTTAAAAATTAACACAGTAAATGATAAATAAGCAAAGATCTCAGGTAAATGATAATCTAAATACAGTAACTTACGTTAATTTATCCAAGCATACCACAAACCCAAAAATTATAACTTTGCAGAAATCACATTCATCTTTCTGTGCTATATTAAATAGTAGTGATGTTCCTAAATGAACAATAACATAAAACATTATACAGCCTCTCCTCACTTAGCGACGTACTTGTTCACCGAACGCTCGAACTTATGACCAGCTCTCCAACCAGTATACACACCTAAGTAATGTATAATAGAGCTGATTTCCTCTATTCTGTTTATTACAGTATGCAGTACACTACTGTACAAACATTTAAAAGTACAGTGGACCCCCGAGTGTCGACCACCTCAAAACTCGAACAATTATGTAAGTGTAATATTGTAAGTGCTTTTGTAAGTGTATTTTCGGAGGTCTGAAACAAACTAACCTACTTTACATTATTCCTTATGGAAGCAAATTCGTTCGGTAATGGCACTTGAACAGCCTTCTGGAATGAATTATGGCCGAAACTCGGGGGTCCACTGTATAAGAGAAATGTTATAAATGATGCAAAGGTGACATTAAAAAATATCTAAAGATGGTTGACACAAACCCACTACCAGTATAGTATGCTCCTTGCTTAACGACCAATTCGCTTACCAACCTACTCTTAGAAATGGAACTCTGTCATTAAGTGAGGACAAGCTGTATGCCGTAATACATAAACCATGCCCCTTTATGACATCTTCATACCTTCAAATGTTTCCAGTGGTCGATTATTTATTAATGTACAAAAGACCTAATCTCAATGTGTGACCCTCAAATTCATTAAAAATTTGCAACTAAATATTAAATAGAAAAGTGGCCTCAGTTAAATTATTTTGTTCAGCAAACATTTCCGATAGGTGTCAATAATCTCAGAAAAGATTTCTATGTGCTAAGCATTCTGTAACTTCACTCAAGGTATGGAACAGATGGATGGACGGATGACAGGAGATATAAAAAATCAATATTTTTTCTACTAGTTTAAGGCAAAGTGACAACCAGGTAAATACTGAATTTTTCAGCTCTTCATTGTTAATAATTCAGTTACTATACTCTCATTACTTTGATAACTTGACTGGTATATACTTCAGAAAGTCAAAACTTGCATTTAAGAGTAAGTTGATGGATATTTTACAGGTAAGTTAAAACTGACATTCATAAAATATGAAAAAGGAAGAAGTCAGACAAGAGAATAAAACAGTTATACTATTGTAAATTCCACTTTTTCTTGTTTTGCCTGTCCTTTTAAAATAGCACTTAAAGCATACTACTGAACAAAATCCAAATACAGTGGAACCTCGGCTTATGAGTTTAATCGGTTCCGTGACTTTGCTCGTATCCCGATCTGCTCGTATGCTGAGTCAATTTTCCTTATTTAAATTAATTAAAATGCCATTAACCTGTTCCAGCAGAATTCCTGCTCTTAGAGGCAGGAAAAATACACTTCAATATGACGCTAATATCAACTCTACAGGTTATTTATCTATCACAAATGATCTAATATGACATAATAAACATATAAATAACATAGAAACCTGATACATACTCTAGAATGAATAAAATACGTATGTCATTACGTATGTGGCTAGTGGAGGCGGCGGCGGAGAGTTTGTTTGGAGACAGGACAAGTTACTCCTTCAATATGACACTAATATCAACTCTACGGCTTATTTATCTATCGCCATTTATCTAATATGACATAAAAAACAATATAAATAACATTGTAACCTGATAAATATTCTAGAATGAATAAAATAAGTCATTATGTGACAAGTGGAAGCGGCCATTCCAGCTCCCGCATTGTTGTGATATTCACTGCCATCTAGTGGCAGCCTTTCAAACCTCACTTGTTATTATAGTATGTATTATTATTATATTATTATTATTATATTATTATACGATTATTATTATTATTATATTATTATACATATTACTATATTATATTATTATATTTTTATTATTATTATAGTACAGGTCCGCCATCACAAATCAGGCATCATTGGCACCTGTAGTGTGCCAGATTATTGAGTCTGCCAGATTACAGAGTGGTTAGGTTAGAATACGCTTAATAAAGTTAACCAACTTGACTTACACAAGAAAGTTCATTGAACATCGGCAAAAATCGAACATTTCCACTACTTTGAGCTCAATTTCAAGGTACTTTTCATTGTGAAACCAATCAAAATCATATCTATTTCTGTAATATATCTTCCATTCTATCAAACAAGACCAAAAAACGAGAATACAACCATAAAAACCATACGAAAATATACCGCTAAGGGGCATCTAATGGTTGAGAAGTGAACTCCGTTATTTATGGTCTGATTTTTTTCATTTCTCGTGTACGTTAAGAAGCATCTTTCCATCATACATTGCCCAAGTTTCAATAGATAGCCCCAACAAACAACTGAGAGAAAAAAAAAACATTTACCAAAAATCATATATGGCAAGCCCAAGCCATATAGAAATAAGCCACATTGACTTTTTTGGGTTATCCTAGGTTCTCTACACATATGCTGCTATGTATGATAATCTATATAGAGAATATAGATTTTTTGTTTCAGTTTTATGGTGCATTACGAGTGTATATCACAGCCCCCAAGACAGGGATAGGAGGATGGTACTTGTATCCCATATCCTCTTCATACCTCTGTCGAACCGCTCAGTATTATGCCAAATATTATTCATTCTGGAGTATTTAACATGTTTTTATGTTATTTACATTGTTTATTATGTCATATTAGATCAATTGTGATAAGTAAATAAGCCGTAGTGTTGATATTAGCATAATAATAAAGCATATTCCCTGCATCATGAGACAGAGCTCATGGCAACCGACAGTGGCTTCAAAGCCACCTTATCTTTTATGGACAATGTACTGTGTATGTGCTTTACACAACGAGACGTGTTTCTTTTATTCGTTGGAACTATGGCTAAGGCTAAAAGTAAGCAGGTTATAATAACAAATAGAGAAAAAGAAATTAGAATGACTTATGCAGCAAGTAGCGCCACCAAACAGTAGCAGCAGGTTGGTGTGGCGACACTGGAAATTTGAAATTATGCTAACCGAAATTAGTGCCGAATAACTGATGGAACCGGATGACTGACTGCCGGATTTGTGATGGCGGACCTGTAGTATTATTATATTATTATTATAGTAGTACAGTGGTACCCCGAGTTTCGGCCACCTCCCAACTCGAACAATTATGTAAGTGTGTTATTGTAAGTGCTTTTGTAAGTGTATTTTTGGGGGTCTGAAATGGACTAATCTAATTTACATTATTCCTTATGGGAACAAGTTCGTTCGGTAACGACACTTGAACAGCCTTCTGGATCGAATTATGGCCGAAACTAGGGGTACCACTGTATTATTATATTATATTATTATTATTAGTACGTAGTAGTATGTATGTATTATTATTATAATTATTATTACTATTATTATTATTCATTTAGGGAACTGGATCACATATACAATTCCCTAGATTAAGATCTGAACCTCCCTTAACCCTTTGGGGGTCGGTGCCGTACTAGTACGTTTTTACGAGCAGGGGTTGGTGCCGTACTAGTACGCCCAAATTCTAGTGGCCTCAATTTAAGCAGAAAACATCTGGTAGGCATACATATGAAAGAATGGGTTTGTGTGGTCAGTGTGCGCAGTATAAAAAAAATCCTGCAGTACACACTGCATAATGAGAGAAAAAAAACTCTGACCGTTTTTTTTTTATTAAAACAGCGACTTTGCAGTCGATTTTCGTATAGTATTTATTGATGTATTCTCGTTTTCTTGGTCTCATTTCATAGAATGGAAGATATATTACAGAAATAGAGATGATTTTGATTTGTGTGACAATGGCAAGTACCTTGAAATTAAGCTCAAAGTAGCGAAAATGTTCGATTTTTGATGATGTTCAAGAGTAAACAAATCACACCATGCCTCCAATACACATCAACTGGCGAGTCTTATATTCATGTACAAGTGCTCTGATATTATTTATACCATTTTTACAATGATGCAGTTGTATACATAACAGTAAATCTTCTATTTTTTGTTAGAATAAAAATTCAAAATGAAAAGCAAAAGTAATGGAACAGGGGCCTGGAGACGTGACTAATGAACAGAGAACATGTTATTTTAGTGCCAGGAATGTCTGCCTTGTTTACTCTGGAACCTATTTTGAAATTAGCTTCGTTTGAAATTTGTGTGAAATTGGAAAATTGCCATTTTCTGACCACTATTTTGGGTAGATGAAATTGGTAAATAGGCGGTTTCTTGTACTCACTCGATAGAAGAAATGGAGTTCTAGCGAAATAGCTATAATTTTAGGAGACTGAAATATTGGAATTTGTCGAAAATAGGGCTCAAAGTGGGCAAAATCGCCGATGCGTAAGTGTCATGGCTACCGCTAACTTCGCGAAAGCATAATTCCGTTAGTTTTCGATCAAATTTCATAATTTTGGTGGCGTTATGATCGGAAAAATATTCTCTATCATTTCATAAGAAAAAATAATTTTTTTTTTTCCAAAAAATTTTTGACCCCAGGAACACTTTCCTGAGAAGGCCTGTCGACCCCCAAAGGGTTAAGGGGGAAACTCGCATCCTGAAATTTTGCTCCTATCCAGAAAAAAAAATCGGCCAAGCGACTGCTCATACGTACCCTGAAAAACTCGTACAGTGGGGCACTCGTAAGCCGAGGTTCCACTGTATAACATATCTATGACTCAACCAACTAACATCTACGCAATGACTTAATTTAGGCAATATACAATTGATAGAATTTATCTAGTTCTTTCCTAACTCCATAGATACAGACATGGCAAACAGCTTCGATTTATTATGTGTTCGTGTATGTTTTCTTAAATCACTACTTGTAGCAGATCGATAAGAGCAGAAAGAACATGGAAATGGTCTCTCTCCAGTATGAGTGCGAACATGTTTTTTCAAATCCCTTTTAGTAGCTGACTGGTGTAAGCAATGTGGACAGGCAAAAGGCTTCTCCCCAGTATGAGTTCTGTAATGCTCTCTTAAATGAGAGTGGCTGATGGTTGTGTAGAGACAGCATGGGCATTGATGCATCTTCTTGGCTGTGGTTTGGCCCCTTCCAGCTACTGCTGCTTCTCCCATGCCACTCTTCTGAGGGTCATAGACCAGCCCCACCTGTAGGGGATGCACATCTGATTCATGTTCAAGAAACCTTAGGAAAAACTTTAATTTTTAGAACAATAAAGTTCAGAAAACTTTGAAAGCAAGAGAGAACAATCAATAATAAGTCTTGTTTATATGTATTAACAGTGTCTGCTCATATCTTTCAATCTCTTACCAGTAATCTTTCAGGTGGTATCCAGAATTTAATTCTGACAGTTTTTTGATGCCTTAAAGTCTATCACATATGCCATTTCCCACACTCACATATTAAAATGACGAATGCCCATTTTTGGGTGCAAACACGTAAAAAAAAGTTCACCAATGGCCACTACTCATTTCTAAAGATGTAAATAAAAAAATAGAGTATTGCTTGTCATAAATGAATACTTTAAACTAATGACATATGATTTGGAAACTACTGAGGCCATCATGAATACAGTCCATCAATTTACGAGATAAAGACTGAGACGCAAAAAATAAAAATGGGATACATTGCAACAAGCAATACTGTACATAAAATAGATGTAACATTTAAAAACTTTAAGCATCTTCAGCAGAACATAATCATATACACACAAAAAAAATACTGTTATATACACTACAATGTCTTATGAAACACTTTAAAAAATTAAAGTAACTTTGCTGGCATTAACAACACACCATCATACTTTACATACTACAGTGGACTTGCATTACTAATACTCGAATTAATTATGTAAGTATAATTTGTAAGTTCTGTGGAAGTGTAGGGGTCTAAATAGACAACCTGTGAAATTTTCCTAAAGAGTAAATTCTCGAAATGCACTACAGACTTCAGGAGTGAATACATCGGGTCCACTGTAATGTACATTTTGCATTACTAAACATAGATATTAATAAAATAATAAAAACAGAATTAGGGGAAAAAACACTGTAATGGACAAGCATTTACACACACAGGAGTTGAAGACTCCTATGAGTCAAAGGGATGTTAGGAAGATTTCTTCAGTCATAGAGTTGTCAGGAAGTGGAATACTTAGAGCGACATAGTGAGGCAGGAACCATACATAGTTTTAAAGATAGGTTTGATAAAGCTCATGGAGCAGGAGAGAGAGGACCTAGTAGCAATCAGTAGACGGCGGCCAGGAGCTAGCTGAGCCCTCAACCAAAATAGTGAGTACACACACACGTATACACGCATGTACATGCGCGTGCACACGCATGTACATGCGCGCGCACACACACACAAGCAAGCAGTAAGAACTTCAATTTAACAGACCCCCAATTAAATGCATTTAATGGACAGTATTTAAAAGCAACAGGTTAAGTCCATTAACCCTTTCAGGGTCCGTTCCGAAGATCTACGGCTTTATAATAATAATAATAATAATAATTTATTTAGACATGATACAATGTTGAACTACATAGTTAGGTATAAATGAGGTGTACATGCCAAAAGCCCCTAATATGCTGAGCATTGTGGGCATTCTTAAGATTAATTAACAGTAGACTTTGAAGCCAGGGTCCAAACCGTAGAACTACGCCTTGAGCTCAGCTCACTCAGATAACCTGTGAGCGGTAAATTTGGGGCTAGATATGATAGAATACATCTATGTGGTAAGTATGCACCACATAAAATATATCCTGCAGCACGCAGTGCATAATGAGAGAAAAAAAACTGGACTCTAATTTTGGATTAAAACAGTGACTTTGTGGTATTTTTTCCTGTTTTTTTACAGTTGTATTTGCGATTTCTTGGTCTCAATTGATAGAACGGAAGATACTATATAACAGAAATAGAGATGATTTTGATTGGTTTTAATACTGAAAATGGCTTGAAACTGAGCTCAAAGTAGCGGAAATGTTAAATTTTTGCCAATGTTCAAGAGTAAACAAATGTCGTCACGAGTCTAATATGCATTGGATAGTGGGTCTAATATACGTTCACAAATGTGCTAATATTATTTATACAATTATTACAATATTGCATAACATAACAGTAAATCTTCTATTTTTTGGCGTGAATAAAAATTCTTTGTGAATAAAAAATAAAAATGGAATTAATTTGAAAAGCCTGAAAATGTAACTAATGAGCAAAGGAAATGTTATTTTAGTGCCAGGAATGACTGCATTGTTTATTCTGGACCCTATTTTGAAATTGGAATATTTTGAACTTTGTGTTACATTGGCTAAATTACTAATTTCCGATCACTTTATTGGGTAGTTGAAACAGTTGACTAAGCAATTTCTTGTGTTCAATCTACAAAATAAAGTATCTAGTACTAATTTGTCGACTGGAATAATGTAATTGGCCTAAATGGAGTCAAAGTCAGCAAAATCCTGATGCGTAACATCGATGACACATCAAATTTTGCAGATAATTTGTCAATTTCATAAATTTTGTACTTTTGTTTTATTTCTAAAAGATTCTTATTCATAGATTTTAATTCTTGGACCCTGGCTGTCACTCTGAGATTTGACCTCTGGACCCTGAAAGGGTTAAATCAGAATTTTCTGATATATTTATGAAAAATTCTGGATTACCCATTATTGTTACAGTTTCCTGGATAAATTTATTTTTGGACTTAATGACTTAGTCCATTAAATCTAAAAATTGTCCGTTAATGGTACAATCACGAAAATTATTCTCAATTTTGATTTAATGGATACTGCTTTTCCACTATTAGTCCATGAGAGAGAGAGAGAGAGAGAGAGAGGAGAGTAGTAGTAGAGTGGATGAGTGAGTGAAGTGATGAGTAGATGGTGAGGTGAGAGTGAGTGAGGGGAGAGGTGAGTGGAGAGAGGAGAGGTGAGAGTGAGAGAGAGTGGTGAGTGAGTGAGAGAGTGAGAGAGTGAGAGTGAGATGAGAGAAGTGAGGTGAGGAGAGGGAGTGAGTGAGGGTGCGTGGCGCCTGTTTGTCGCGTTGTGTGTGGCGTGTGTGTGCGTCGTTTTGTTGTCCCGCGTGTTTGTGTGCGCGCGTGTTTTGTGTGTGCGCGCGTGCGTGTGCGTGTGCGCGTGCGTGCATGTGTTTTTCATTGGCATCTGCTGACAGACACGAAACACATATGCAACTTATACCCAAACATTAATAAAGGGTTACAGTGGTGACAGTAACAAACCAGGAGAAATATGTTCATGATACAGTATGCAGAACAATTTAACACACCATATTTATAATTTTACGATTTTTTTTTATTCCAGATTAAGTTTAAATGGGTATTACCCCTTATTAACACTAATTTAAGTTGTTAGAGCAAGTTGCACTATGTAGATTTTGAGTTCTCTTTCCTTTTAATGAATTAGGGCTCTCAGTAAGACAGTTACCAACAGGGAGAGAAAGTTTATTATTCATCCCCAATTATGGGAGATATGAAGGTGCTGTACATCACACTCATTGGCCCAGATGTTTGTGAACCAATATGGTTTTTTACATGCCAGAGAGGAAAGGAATGTACTTCACACACACACACACACACACACTACCTGAAACCTGGAATAGAAACTAATACTACTACTCTAGAATTTTAACTTGCATCTATCAGATTATTAATCAGAACAATAAGCATTCCACAAGGAAATCCTTTCACTTTATAACACAGTTTAAACTTGCATCTTGAAATTTTTCATACAAGTGACTGACTCAAAAATAGATGCTTTGAGAGACTTGGTAAATTCATCATCACTCACAAAACTGGTTTTAAGAAAGTGTAAGATGCATTCAATTGTAAATGAAATACAATATCCTGTACTGGTATATCAGTTAACTGACAAAATTATACACAAAAGAATACAAGCTTTTAATTTAAAAATTTTTCCCCTTGTAAGTGTTTTTCATTTAGATCACTGTTGTATAATGGCTTTTGGTTATCATGTGTTCGAAGGTGACATTTCAGACTGCTGTTCTGGGCTGAACGATATGAACAATAAGGGCAACAAAAGGGCTTTTCTCCTGTGTGAATACGTATGTGTTTTTTCAAATCACTGCTAGTCATGGAGTGATGAGAGCAATAAGGACAAGAATATGGCTTCTCCCCTGTGTGTGTGCGGTAATGTGCAATCAAATGGGAGTGCTGAGGAGTGGTATACGGACAGATGGGACAGTTGTGTTTCTTCCTCCTGGTAGTATGGCCTTTCCCTTGTCCTGTAGCGCCACCAGTTCCCAGATATTGTCGCTCCATCACCACCTGTAGGGGACGTTACTCTTATTCAAGTTCATAAAATGCTCTTGGATACTGAGGTCTTTAAAGTTTGTCTTGCAATCACACCCAAACAGATGACATTTTTATAATAATAGTTGAAAATATTATTCAAGCACCTCATTCATTGGGCAAACTCCTTTTCATTATTAAATAGATAAATGTTTCATAAAAAATAAGCATAAAACATCACCTGTTTACATAAAACATATATCACATGTAAATTACTACAGCATAATCCAAATTTCCCTCACTTCTATAGTTAAGAAATTATTAGAGCATGAATGAAAAAACTTTTACTGCAGAGGATAAAAGGACAAGAGTTCATTTACCCCTATATAGTTATAAAGTTTTCCTCATTCTTTCTATGTTAATTCTTAAATAAATATAAAAAGTTCATCAATCAAAATTAAACTTACTATAAATATAACTACTAAGAGCATCAATAAAGTTCTTATTGTAGCTTAAAAGACAGGTAATATAACACCCTGACTATTAAACACCAATGTCTTAGCTACATGAGTAATATTGAAATCTGAGTAAAAAGAAAATGTTCTGCTGGTGAGTGAGCAACAAAATTCAAAGTGTATACTTAAAAGAGGAAACAGTGTAGTTTCCCTGAGATTCATGGAACTTCAATGAACTTTTTATAAGCTAATTAAGAGAAATTACAATAAAAACGATCTTCAAATTGAAGTAAATTTTTATGTTTGTATTTTTGATGCCCCCTTAACCCTTTGACTGTTTTGGTCGTATATATACGTATTACAGGCCTATGTTTTGGACGTATTAATACGCCTAAATTCTAGCGGCCTCAAATCAAGCAGGAGAAAGCTGGTAGGCCCACATGTGAGAGAATGAGTCTGTGTGGTCAGTGTGCGCAGTATAAAAAAAATCGGGCAGCTAGTGGTGCATTGTAGGAATGCCATTTCAGTAGTCCTTGTTCAGCATGCCTAGCGGTAAGAATTATCTGACTCCTTGGTGCATCTGGGACTATTCTCTTCCTCAATGATAGCTCTAACATAGATGGAAGTGTCTCTGAAGATAAATTTCATGGTTTTGAGGAGTTTGTGACCGAAAGCAATGCCCAGGATACCAGAAAGAAGGAAGAGATGAGAGGAAGGAAGGAAGGAAAGACGAGATGAGAGGAAGGAAGGAAAGAAGAGATGAGAGGAAGGAAGGAAGAAGAAGAAGGAAGGAGGAAGGAAGGAAGGAAAGAAGAAGTAAGGAAGGAGGAAAGGAAGGAAGGAAGGAATTAAGAAAGGAAGAAAGAGAGAAAGGAAGGAAGGAAGAGATGAGAGGAAGGAAGGAACAAAAGTAAGAAAGGAAGGAATGAAGGAAGAAAGGAAGGCAGGAAGGAAGAGATGAGAGGAAGGAAGGAAGGAAATAGTATGTAAGAAAGGAAGGAAGAAAGAAAGGAAGGAAAGAAAGGAAGGAATGAAGGAAGAAAGGAAGCTAGGAAAGTAGGTATGAAGGAAAGGAAGGAGGTTGTGGGGAAGAAGACATGGGTCCCCTTTTGTGTTGACAGGCAGTGAGGCTGGTGAGTAATGGTATAATATGTCATTTTGACAGCTGCCTTACCCTGACTCAGCAAATTTAGATGTCCACACACACATACACACACACAAGCTTGGAGCTTTGAAGTGCTAATTGCAGTTGATGGAAAGTGTCCATTCATTATATATGTGTATAGTATATATTATAGAACAATAGTAATAAGTTATTTTTTTTATTGTTGGTTGGTGTAAACAAGTTTTGTAAACAATATGATACTAATGTTTGTGCGATTATTGTGTTGCATACAACGAGTGTATACTATATATACATTGCACCTTACTTTGGTTTCACAGGCCACATAAGTTACGTAAAAAAATAAAAGTGAAAAAACAACAAACCTATAATAATAATAATATTAATAATAATAATAATAATAATAGTTTATTTGGACATGATACAAAGAATTACATTTGGTTATTGAGATTACATGAGGTGTACATGCCTAAAGCCCCTAATATGCAGGGCATTTTGGGCAGACTTAAAATTAACTTAAAACTAAATTGTAAGAATTTTTGTAGATAGTTTACAATGAGTATAGGTGAGTATTTAAGCTATGAAATTTGAATATAGTTTAGACATGACATTTTTTAAACATAGTTTTGTACTTTTGTCTTCATTATAAAATTAATTAAATCAGATTAAACAAATTAAAGCAATAATAATAATAATAAAATAATAAAAAGTTATGGTTGATAATTTATAAAATAAGTAAAGTTGCATATCTAAATTGTAAAGTTTGAATATAAATTGAACATATCAATTAAGTGTAGCAATTTATTGTAGCAATGCAACTAATTGAGTGAGATAACAATTTAAAACAATTAACTGCATTGCAGTTAGTTTACGTGGTCATTATAATGTAGGTGTTGTGGAAATAATTAGCTAAGTATGTAATATTCATAACAGGTTTTACATTCAATTGATTAGTCAGGTTTTTACGTTAAGTGATTATTCTACTTTGCTGGGAATGTTTGATATTGAGCAATTAGCTTTGGGTGAGAAGGTGGTTTTTTAGCATCGTTTTGAATTGGGGTACAGGTAGGGTTTCTTTGGCAATGACAGGTAATGAATTCCAAATTTTTGTGCCTTTTATATGCATTGAGTTTTACATAGTGTTAGATGGACACGGGAACATCGAGGAGTGATCTGT